>BLKR01003565.1:0-140231 GCA_011170035.1 Teleogryllus occipitalis | reverse complement strand
GGTCTATGCCTGCTTCAATATGCTTCAACGTGTTACAGGGAAGCGCGTTATCTTTTGTGACTTTTAGTGTAAAAGCAAGGGCTCGTCCGGGATTTGAACCCGGGACCTCTCGCACCCAAAGCGAGAATCATACCCCTAGACCAACGAGCCACGAGCTGCGCGACTGCCGTATCCTTATTTCCGCGTGGGAGAGCGGTCTATGCCTGCTTCAATATGCTTGAAAGTGTTACAGGGAAGCGCGTTGTATTTTGTGACTTTCAGTGTAAAAGCAAGGGCTCGTCCGGGATTTGAACCCGGGACCTCTCGCACCCAAATCGAGAGTCATACCCCTAGACCAACGAGCCACGAGTTGCGCGCCTGCCGTATCCTTATTTCCGCGTGGGAGAGCGGTCTATGCCTGCTTCAATATGCTTCAACGTGTTAATGGGAAGCGCGTTGAATTTTGTGACTTTCAGTGTAAAACAAGGGCTCGTCTGGGATTTGAACCCGGGACCTCACGCACCCAAAGCGAGAATCATACCCCTAGACCAAGGAGCCACGAGCTGCGCGACTGCCGTATCCTTATTTCCGTGTGGGAGAGCGGTCTATGCCTGCTTCAATATGCTTGAAAGTGTTACAGGGAAGCGCGTTGTATTTTGTGACTTTCAGTGTAAAAGCAAGGGCTCGTCCGGGATTTGAACCCGGGACTTCTCGCACCCAAAGCGAGAATCATACCCCTAGACCAACGAGCCACGAGCAGCGCGACTGCCGTATCCTTATTTTCGCGTGGGAGAGCGGTCTATGCCTGCTTCAATATGCTTCAACGTGTTACAGGGAAGCGCGTTGTCTATTGTGAATTTCAGTGTAAAAGCAAGGGCTCGTCCGGGATTTGAACCCGGGACATCTCGCACCCAAAGCGAGAATCATACCCCTAAACCAACGAGCCACGAGCTGCGCGCCTGCCGTATCCTTATTTCCGCGTGGGAGAGCGGTCTATGCCTGCTTCAATATGCTTCAACGTGTTACAGGGAAGCGCGTTGTATTTTGTGACTTTCAGTGTAAAAGCAAGGGCTCGTCCGGGATTTGAACCCGGGACCTCTCACACCCAAAGCGAGAATCATACCCCTAGACCAACGAGCCACGAGCTGCGCGACTGCCGTATCCTTATTTCCGTGTGGGAGAGCGGTCTATGCCTGCTTCAATATGCTTGAAAGTGTTACACGGAAGCGCGTTGTCTATTGTGAATTTCAGTGTAAAAGCAAGGGCTCGTCCGGGATTTGAACCCGGGACCTCTCGCACCCAAAGCGAGAATCATACCCCTAGACGAAGGAGCCACGAGGTGCGCGACTGCCGTAGCCTTATTTCCGCGTGGGAGAGCGGTCTATGCCTGCTTCAATATGCTTCAACGTGTTACACGGAAGCGCGTTGTCTATTGTGATTCTCAGTGTAAAAGCAAGGGCTCGTCCGGGATTTGAACCCGGGACCTCTCGCACCCAAAGCGAGAATCATACCCCTAGACCAAGGAGCCACGAGCTGCGCGCCTGCCGTATCCTTATTTCCGCGTGGGAGAGCGGTCTATGCCTGCTTCAATATGCTTCAACGTGTTACAGGGAAGCGCGTTGTCTATTGTGATTTTCAGTGTAAAAGCAAGGGCTCGTCCGGGATTTGAACCCGGGACCTCTCGCACCCAAAGCGAGAATCATACCCCTAGACCAACGAGCCACGAGCTACGCGCCTGCCGTATCCTTATTTCCGCGTGGGAGAGCGGTCTATGCCTGCTTCAATATGCTTCAACGTGTTACAGGGAAGCGCGTTATCTTTTGTGACTTTTAGTGTAAAAGCCAGGGCTCGTCCGGGATTTGAACCCGGGACCTCTCGCTCCCAAAGCGAGAATCATACCCCTACACCAACGAGCCACGAGCTGCGCGCCTGCCGTATCCTTATCTCCGCGTGGGAGAGCGGTCTATGCCTGCTTCAATATGCTTTAACGTGTTACAGGGAAGCGCGTTATCTTTTGTGATTTTCAGTGTAAAAGCAAGGGCTCGTCCGGGATTTGAACCCGGGACCTCTCGCACCCAAAGTAAGAATCATACCCCTAGACCAAGGAGCCACGAGCGGCGCGCCTGCCGTATCCTTATTTCCGCGTGGGAGAGCGGTCTATGCCTGCTTCAATATGCTTCAACGTGTTACAGGGAAGCGCGTTATCTTTTGTGACTTTCAGTGTAAAAGCAAGGGCTCGTCCGGGATTTGAACCCGGGACATCTCGCACCCAAAGCAAGAATCATACTCCTACACCAACGAGCCACGAGCTGCGCGCCTGCCGTATCCTTATTTCCGCGTGGGAGAGCGGTCTATGCCTGCTTCAATATGCCTAAACGTAATACAGGGAAGCGCGTTGTATTTTGTGACTTTCAGTGTAAAACAAGGGCTCGTCCGGGATTTGAACCCGGGACCTCTCGCACCCAAAGCGAGAATCTTACCTCTAGACCAACGAGCCACGAGCTGCGCGCTTGCCGTATCCTTGTTTCGCGTGGGAGAGCGGTCTATGCTTGCTTCAATATTATTCAACGTGTTACAGGGAAGCGCGTTGTCTTTTGTGACTTTCAGTGTAAATTCAAGGTCTCGTCGGGGATTTGAACCCGGGACCTCTCGCACCCAAAGCGAGAATCATACCCCTAGACCAACGAGCCTAGAGCTGCGCGACATCCGTATCGTTATTTCCGTGTGGGAGAGCGGTCTATGCCTGCTTCAATATGCTTGAAAGTGTTACAGGGAAGCGCGTTGTATTTTGTGACTTTCAGTGTAAGAGCAAGGGCTCGTCCGGGATTTGAACCCGGGACCTCTCGCACCCAAAGCGAGAATCATACCCCTAGACCAACGAGCCACGAGCTGCGCGCCTGCCGTAATATTTTTTACGCGTGGGAGAGCGGTCTATGCCTGCTTCAATATGCTTCAACGTGTTACAGGGAAGCGCGTGTTCTTTTGTGACTTTCAGTGTAAAACAAGGGCTCGTCCGGGATTTTAACCCGGGACCTCTCGCACCCAAAGCGAGAATCATACCCCTAGACCAACGAGCCACGAGCTGCGCGCCTGCCGTATCTTTATTTCCGCGTGGGAGAGCGGTCTATGCCTGCTTCAATATGCTTCAAAGTGTTACATGGAAGCGCGTGTTCTTTTGTGACTTTCAGTGTAAAACAAGGGCTCGTCCGGGATTTGAACCCGGGACCTCTCGCACCCAAAGCGAGAATCATACCCCTAGACCAACGAGTCACGAGCTGCGCGCCTGCCGTATTCTCATTTCCGCGTGGGAGAGCGGTCTATACCTGCTTCAATCTGCTTCAACGAGTTACATGGAAGCGCGTGTTCTTTTGTGACTTTCAGTGTAAAACAAGGGCTCGTCCGGGATTTGAACCCGGGACCTCTCGCACCCAAAGCGAGAATCTTACCTCTAGACCAATGACCACGAGCTGCGCGCGCTTGCCGTATCCTTGTTTCGCGTGGGAGAGCGGTCTATGCTTGCTTCCAATATTATTCAACGTGTTACAGGAAGCGCGTTGTCTTTTAGACTTTCAGTGTAAATTCAAGGTCTCGTCCGGGATTTGAACCCGGGACCTCTCGCACCCAAAGCGAGAATCATACCCCTAGACCAACGAGCCTAGAGCTGCGCGACATCCGTATCGTTATTTCCGTGTGGGAGAGCGGTCTATGCCTGCTTCAATATGCTTCAACGTGTTACACGGAAGCGCGTTGTCTATTGTGATTTTCAGTGTAAAAGCAAGGGCTCGTCCGGGATTTGAACCCGGGACCTCTCGCACCCAAAGCGAGAATCATACCGCTAGACCAAGGAGCCACGAGCTGCGCGACTGCCGTATCCTTATTTCCGCGTGGGAGAGCGGTCTATGCCTGCTTTAATATGCTTCAACGTGTTACACGGAAGCGCGTTGTCTATTGTGATTTTCAGTGTAAAAGCAGGGGCTCGTCCGGGATTTGAACCCGGGACCTCTCGCACCCAAAGCGAGAATCATACCCCTAGACCAACGAGCCACGAGCTGCGCGACTGCCGTATCCTTATTTCCGCGTTAGAGAGCGGTCTATGCCTGCTTCAATATGCTTCAACGTGTTACAGGGAAGCGCGTTGTATTTTGTGACTTTCAGTGTAAAAGCAAGGGCTCGTCGGGGATTTGAACCCGGGACCTCTCGCACCCAAAGCGAGAATCATACCCCTAGACCAAGGAGCCACGAGCTGCGCGACTGCCGTATCCTTATTTCCGTGTGGGAGAGCGGTCTATGCCTGCTTCAATATGCTTGAAAGTGTTACAGGGAAGCGCGTTGTCTATTGTGAATTTCAGTGTAAAGCAAGGGCTCGTCCGGGATTTGAACCCGGGACCTCTCGCACCCAAAGCGAGAATCATACCCCTAGACCAACGAGCCACGAGCTGCGCGACTGCCGTATCCTTATTTCCGCGTGGGAGAGCGGTCTATGCCTGCTTCAATATGCTTGAAAGTGTTACACGGAAGCGCGTTGTCTATTGTGAATTTCAGTGTAAAAGCAAGGGCTCGTCCGGGATTTGAACCCGGGACCTCTCGCACCCAAAGCGAGAATCATACCCCTAGACCAAGGAGCCACGAGCTGCGCGACTGCCGTATCCTTATTTCCGCGTGGGAGAGCGGTCTATGCCTGCTTCAATATGCTTCAACGTGTTACACGGAAGCGCGTTGTCTATTGTGATTTTCAGTGTAAAAGCAAGGGCTCGTCCGGGATTTGAACCCGGGACCTCTCGCACCCAGAGCGAAAATCATACCGCTTGACCAAGGAGCCACGAGCTGCGCGACTGCCGTATCCTTATTTCCGCGTGGGAGAGCGGTCTATGCCTGCTTCAATATGCTTCTAAGTGTTACACTGAAGCGCGTTGTCTATTGTGATTTTCAGTGTAAAAGCAAGGGCTCGTCCGGGATTTGAACCCGGGACCTCTCGCACCCAAAGCGAGAATCATACCCCTAGACCAAGGAGCCACGAGCTGCGCGCCTTCCGTATCCTTATTTCCGCGTGGGAGAGCGGTCTATGCCTGCTTCAATATGCTTCAACGTGTTACAGGGAAGCGCGTTATCTTTTGTGACTTTCAGTGTAAAAGCAAGGGCTCGTTCGGGATTTGAACCCGGGACCTCTCGCACCCAAAGCGAGAATCATACCCCTAGACCAACGAGCCACGAGCTACGCGCCTGCCGTATCCTTATTTCCGCGTGGGAGAGCGGTCTATGCCTGCTTCAATATGCTTCAACGTGTTACAGGGAAGCGCGTTATCTTTTGTGACTTTCAGTGTAAAAGCAAGGGCTCGTCCGGGATTTGAACCCGGGACATCTCGCACCCAAAGCAAGAATCATACTCCTACACCAACGAGCCACGAGCTGCGCGCCTGCCGTATCCTTATTTCCGCGTGGGAGAGCGGTCTATGCCTGCTTCAATATGCCTAAACGTAATACAGGGAAGCGCGTTGTATTTTGTGACTTTCAGTGTAAAACAAGGGCTCGTCCGGGATTTGAACCCGGGACCTCTCGCACCCAAAGCGAGAATCTTACCTCTAGACCAACGAGCCACGAGCTGCGCGCTTGCCGTATCCTTGTTTCGCGTGGGAGAGCGGTCTATGCTTGCTTCAATATTATTCAACGTGTTACAGGGAAGCGCGTTGTCTTTTGTGACTTTCAGTGTAAATTCAAGGTCTCGTCGGGGATTTGAACCCGGGACCTCTCGCACCCAAAGCGAGAATCATACCCCTAGACCAACGAGCCTAGAGCTGCGCGACATCCGTATCGTTATTTCCGTGTGGGAGAGCGGTCTATGCCTGCTTCAATATGCTTGAAAGTGTTACAGGGAAGCGCGTTGTATTTTGTGACTTTCAGTGTAAAAGCAAGGGCTCGTCCGGGATTTGAACCCGGGACCTCTCGCACCCAAATCGAGAGTCATACCCCTAGACCAACGAGCCACGAGTTGCGCGCCTGCCGTATCCTTATTTCCGCGTGGGAGAGCGGTCTATGCCTGCTTCAATATGCTTCAACGTGTTAATGGGAAGCGCGTTGTATTTTGTGACTTTCAGTGTAACACAAGGGCTCGTCCGGGATTTGAACCCGGGACCTCACGCACCCAAAGCGAGAATCATACCCATAGACCAAGGAGCCACGAGCTGCGCGACTGCCGTATCCTTATTTCCGTGTGGGAGAGCGGTCTATGCCTGCTTCAATATGCTTGAAAGTGTTACAGGGAAGCGCGTTGTATTTTGTGACTTTCAGTGTAAAAGCAAGGGCTCGTCCGGGATTTGAACCCGGGACATCTCGCACCCAAAGCAAGAATCATACTCCTACACCAACGAGCCACGAGCTGCGCGCCTGCCGTATCCTTATTTCCGCGTGGGAGAGCGGTCTATGCCTGCTTCAATATGCCTAAACGTAATACAGGGAAGCGCGTTGTATTTTGTGACTTTCAGTGTAAAACAAGGGCTCGTCCGGGATTTGAACCCGGGACCTCTCGCACCCAAAGCGAGAATCTTACCTCTAGACCAACGAGCCACGAGCTGCGCGCTTGCCGTATCCTTGTTTCGCGTGGGAGAGCGGTCTATGCTTGCTTCAATATTATTCAACGTGTTACAGGGAAGCGCGTTGTCTTTTGTGACTTTCAGTGTAAATTCAAGGTCTCGTCGGGGATTTGAACCCGGGACCTCTCGCACCCAAAGCGAGAATCATACCCCTAGACCAACGAGCCTAGAGCTGCGCGACATCCGTATCGTTATTTCCGTGTGGGAGAGCGGTCTATGCCTGCTTCAATATGCTTGAAAGTGTTACAGGGAAGCGCGTTGTATTTTGTGACTTTCAGTGTAAAAGCAAGGGCTCGTCCGGGATTTGAACCCGGGACCTCTCGCACCCAAATCGAGAGTCATACCCCTAGACCAACGAGCCACGAGTTGCGCGCCTGCCGTATCCTTATTTCCGCGTGGGAGAGCGGTCTATGCCTGCTTCAATATGCTTCAACGTGTTAATGGGAAGCGCGTTGAATTTTGTGACTTTCAGTGTAAAACAAGGGCTCGTCCGGGATTTGAACCCGGGACCTCACGCACCCAAAGCGAGAATCATACCCCTAGACCAAGGAGCCACGAGCTGCGCGACTGCCGTATCCTTATTTCCGTGTGGGAGAGCGGTCTATGCCTGCTTCAATATGCTTGAAAGTGTTACAGGGAAGCGCGTTGTATTTTGTGACTTTCAGTGTAAAAGCAAGGGCTCGTCCGGGATTTGAACCCGGGACCTCTCGCACCCAAAGCGAGAATCATACCCCTAGACCAACGAGCCACGAGCTGCGCGACTGCCGTATCCTTATTTCCGCGTGGGAGAGCGGTCTATGCCTGCTTCAATATGCTTCAACGTGTTACACGGAAGCGCGTTGTCTATTGTGATTTTCAGTGTAAAAGCAAGGGCTCGTCCGGGATTTGAACCCGGGACCTCTCGCACCCAAAGCGAGAATCATACCGCTAGACCAAGGAGCCACGAGCTGCGCGACTGCCGTATCCTTATTTCCGCGTGGGAGAGCGGTCTATGCCTGCTTTAATATGCTTCAACGTGTTACACGGAAGCGCGTTGTCTATTGTGATTTTCAGTGTAAAAGCAGGGGCTCGTCCGGGATTGGAACCCGGGACCTCTCGCACCCAAAGCGAGAATCATACCCCTAGACCAAGGAGCCACGAGCTGCGCGACTGCCGTATACCTTTTTCCGCGTGGGAGAGCGGTCTATGCCTGCTTCAATATGCTTCAACGTGTTACACGGAAGCGCGTTGTCTATTGTGATTCTCAGTGTAAAAGCAAGGGCTCGCCCGGGATTCGAACCCGGGACCTCTCGCACCCAAAGCGAGAATCATACCCCTAGACCAAGGAGCCACGAGCTGCGCGACTGCCGTATCCTTATTTCCGCGTGGGAGGGCGGTCTATGCCTTCTTCAATATGCTTCAACGTGTTACAGGGAAGCGCGTTATCTTTTGTGACTTTTAGTGTAAAAGCCAGGGCTCGTCCGGGATTTGAACCCGGGACCTCTCGCACCCAAAGCGAGAATCATACCCCTAGACCAACGAGCCACGAGCTGCGCGCCTGCCGTATCCTTATTTCCGCGTGGGAGAGCGGTCTATGCCTGCTTCAATACTATGCCTGCATGACGGTCGACGGCAATGGGACGATGCCTGCAGTGTGTCTGCTTTTGCTGCGTGAGTATTAGCGTAATGGAATAAAAATCCCATCTTCGCTGTGTGGTAGCGTGCAGCCCGCGGCCGCCCACCGCCTAAGAAAATCGGCGAACGAAACAAGATTGGAGCGAAGGAGAACCCAGCAAAAATGTCTACAAGGGTTGTCCGTTCGTGGACATTGAAGCTCCCTACTGAATTTAGCGGTCCCCTGTAACAGTTCCGTAGGCAGAAACTAGTGGTGCTACATAATAGCACAGAATTTCTCGTATTAGAATGTCAGGCACGTTTTTTTACACATTACAACCATGTTTTATCTTTTTTATAATTATTTGTAAATATGTTTAATAAGCAGACATCAATAATTACGAACATTTGAAACAATATTAAAAGATACTGCAAATGTTGATACTTTGAACTGTACAAAAGGCACTCTCCTATAACATAAATTATTCTCATAACTTCATTTTACGTACGCTATCTCCATCAAAATTATTAGAATCGGCTATTTTTCGTTTAAGAAAACTATTCCATATTTGCATTTCATATTATTATTTTATCGTTTGTATCTATGCCCTAACTGCCCTTTTAAATCCGTGAGGTCTGAAGTTGAATCCCATCACTTAAATTATCTGTGAACATTAATATGTTTTTTCTTCAATATTACGGAAATCAAGGATTAATTATTTCCCACCGATTTACAATTTCATATTACATATTTATTGCGACGTTACGGAAATACAAATTTTACTATAATAAAACAAAACCTAAAAATTGTAGTCTTATTAGGCAACACAAACATAAAAATTTTACTTTTAAGCAGAAAAGGAGTGAGTCGGAGTAAGGAGTGAGTCGCCAAAATACGCTATATACAGTTCATTACTTAAAGAAAACGAATATTGTAGAATTAAGGATCGAAAGAAAGCATATTACGAATATGAGGTTAGGTTTTCTTGTTGTAAAGTTGTTAGTGTAAAACATACAAAATTTGTTTGTTGTTAGTGTTGAAATTTTATTTTTGTTTGTTTAGGTTGTACTCTCTCTTTACAGCGTCATGAGAACAATTCAAGGAAAGTGAATCTAACTAGTATTGTATGCACCGTCATGAAATTTGTAATAGATTGCAAATGTATTGCATACATGCATACATTGTATGTAATGCATTACTGACATTACAATTCATGAAGTTGGCAATACATGAAATTGTCGTACATATATGTGTAACTTTCCAGGTAAATATGTACTTAGAGAGTTTGCGCATTCACTTTTATTATGATTGAAATAAAAATTTATCATTAATAGGTGGACCCTTTAGAAGCGCGGCATGGCTCTTCTTCCTTTGTGCCATACTCCTTTAAGCTTTACAATCGGAGCGATCTTGGTCTCGTGTTTTTCGACCCCGATGCTATTAGGTGGCGCGGGCTGGGGAGTCATTATTTTTACTATCTTCTCTCCTTATTCTATTCTATACTTTCTTCCTCCTTCTTTCTTTCTATCTCTGTGTGCCCTTCTTCTTTTCCGATTTCAACCTGCTGCCTTACAGGAGGGGGCGAGAGCCCCAAAGGCTTGGGGGAGAAAAAAAATCCTGGCCTGCCAGATTTTTGTTGGGCTATGGGTCAATACCTATTTTCGTAAAAATCATAAACAGAAACTCGAAGTAGCCTTTAAATGGACCCAATCGAAAACGACTTAAGCAACGAAACCGGACAATGCAAATGGCCACTAGGAATGTACAGGGTATTAGAAAAAAATATGAAGAAGTATTTAGTCAGTTGAAAAAATTAAATACAAACATTTCTTCGCTAACGAAAAATAAGAAGAAAAGAAGAGGAATTGAAGACTACAGTAATTATTTCTACATTTATAGTGGTGTAAACAAAGACAATATTGCTAAATGATGAATATCAGTAGCAATAAACAAAACATTTAGAAAGAATATAAGAACTTGGAATGAGATTAATGAGATACTTCTAACAGTGGAGTTAGATATATTTGGTCATACTATAGTAATCAGCATATGCTCTAACTGAAGATGCAACAGAATCATTGAAAGATTAATTTGAAGATGAACTAATGACAATATTAGAAGACATTCCTTCAAGTGAAGAAATTCTAAAAATGGGTGATTTAAATTCCAGAACAGGAAGTAAACTGATTAATAATGTGGTGAGTAAATATGGAGTACAAGTATATAATAAACATGGAGAGAGACTAATAAGTTTGTGCAGTCAGATGGATCTTAAAATCATGAATGATTTCTATAGACATAAAGATATCCATAATTATACATGGACACACCCTACCAGGAATATTAAGGCAATATTTGATTATGTTATATTAGACAGAAAACTTATCTCAAATGCCAAGGCATAAGAGTATTAAGAGGAGTAGAATGTGGTAGCGACCACTATTTAGTTAGAGCACTTATTTATTTTTTTCACAAACCAAATTTCAAAAAGGTCATAATGCCAGAAACTCATACTCCATGAAACCCAAAAGTATATCAGTTGGATAGCTCAGGAAATGAATCGACCAGTTTCCTATATAAATTTAGATTGGCAAACAAATTGCAAATAAATTGGCCAACGCGTGAAGTATATGAACAAATAAAAACAGTAATCCATGAAGCAGCGTTTGAAGCATTAGGAGCCCAAAATAAAAGCTCAAAATAAAGGAAAAACAAACACACTGGTGGAATGAAGTTTTGAATCAAATGATTGAAGAGAAGAAAGTGAAATATAAAAAAATACATAAGCTCACTGTATAGAAGACGACGGGGTAGACCATAAACCCCATGGAAACAAGGAATACTGTCTACGAAGATGACAAGAAATTTGACAGAGGAAGATGTAGTGAATAGGAAAGGCTGGAAAAGAGGAACCGAGAAACATTACCAGATATAAACGTATATATACATATATACTGCGTTAAGTAACGCGCGTCAACGAAACGCTCGTGTGACACAGCCTTCAGTAAACTATATAAAAAAGAAAGAGAAAAAACAAAAACTTGCGAACAGAGAGTACGCTCGACTACTGCAGCGTTAATACAAACAACATTTTTTCTTATGAAATGAACGCAGAACGTGTGTTATTGATGATGATCTTGGTTGGATTAAGCGGTGATTAGGGTGTTCGTCAATATTGGTTCTGCCAACCTTCAATATACCAGAATTTCGAACTTTTTAGTGAGTAGAAAAAATTGAAAACGTTCTAGAAGAATTGGAGTCTGCATTTTTTATAGGTTTTATGTGTTTCTTGATCTAATTTAATAGTGAGCGTGCAGAATCTTTAAAAAAATTCTAATCTATCTCCATTATTAAAGATACGTCATATCATACACTCCAATTTTTAATAAAAAATTAAATGTTAATCTTGCTAAGACTACTCTTCAGATAATTTCAATTCCAGAGGAATTTGAACATTTCATATTTTCATATTACACTAAGAATTTTTCAAGAGAGAATTTGCCGATACATATTTAGGTTTGTCTGCAAATGTTCAATTAAAAGCCGTCCTAATATTCCCTAGCAATGCACTTACAAACGTTCCTATTTTCTGTAATTTCATTCTCTATAATATGCTTCTGTGGCTGATAATGTTGGAACCTTCGGTTCGCATTGGGATAATCACCTGGCTTCTGCTTAACCTCACATTCAGAAAGTGCTGGCCATAATTGTGAAATAAAGCTCTAACTAAAACAATAATATTATTGATAACGCAACGAAGGGCAAACCATCAAACACATTGAATTTTAATTCATTAGTATCTACATGATACGGTAACTTCATTCAATTAAGAACGACATGGATGATTAGAGAAGTGAAATAAAGACTGCGCACGACTATGGCACACACCTGGTTAAAATCAACATGTTAGAGCATTAATGAACTACTGGATTTTGATTGTGCTGAGCTATTTAGTCCTATACTTACGTGGAATAGCTCACCAGGTGAGGTTTAGAAGAGCTTCCCCTCTTGGAGGAGGCCTTTGCCATTTATGGGACACACTAGGCTCATTCATTCATATTTAGTCTCCGTAGAAAGTAACGTCTTGACAAACGTATCTAAGAATTTAGACCCAGAAAATCATGGAATTTAAAAACGACACGGAGCGGAAAACGATCCATCCTCTAAGGGAAAATGAACGTTATTGAAACAAAAAGACACAACCAACAAAAAACAAAATAAACAGGTGGGAACGCACGACATACCGCATTTTTTCTCCCCTTATTATTATTTATTCAATAGATACTCATATTTAAACTGGTTATGCTACAGAATGGGAGAGACTTTCTCCTGCAAGTTAGCTTCCTGTTCTCTTGAATCAGGGCTAGATTCGTGGTTTTGCCCTATCTTCTTCCCAGCTGCTATCTATCGGGCGCCTGAAACACCTGCCAGGTCCTTGCGTGGCGCATATCGCGCTCCTCTGAGAGCATTCACACAGAAGAGTATCTTCGTGCTCCTGCAATTTCCCTATCTCGGCTATCTCGTCTCTAGATATATGTGTAGAGAAAAAATTGAAGCCGGTTTTCGAAAAAATGTCGTTCGAGCGTTTCCTAAATGCGGAATTTTGAGCTCATTTTTACAGAAACTTTTGTTAATGTATATATTTACTATGTGAGAGATATAAAAAATACATTTTTGAAAGTACATTTGTAAAAAAATACAGCAAAATAGGAATGTGTCTCGTCTTATTCAGGGCATTTAACACTTTGATTACAAAAAGTATAAATAAAAAAATTGGAGTATTTTTGATAAAATCTGGGTTTTAATATTGCCCATATTTCACTCAAAGATTCACAAAAACTACAAAAATGTTTCATAGCAATTAACGTGACAATAGTTAAAGAAATAATAATGAAGAACAAATTCCATTTGAAGAAAAAAACCTTATATTGTAGTTGTAGAAAATTCAGAATTTTGTAATTTTTGAAAATATTGGAGTAATTGTGAAATAGAATCTATGCCCTCATAATAAATTCAGTTCACTCTATTCTTACAAGCAATTTAAAGAAAACAATTCGAACCATTTTTGAGAAAAGTTTGATAATATCCCAGGGGCTTAATGTAATATTCCTCTTCTAAAAACTCTTTTCAAAATCGAAGGGTTTCAAGACAGACCAGATTGATCAGGGAATATTCATTTTGACCAAAAAAATGAATAGTGTAGACGCGAGTGTTTCTCACAGACGGACAGACAGACAGACGAACAGACAGACAGACGTTTTAAAAGAAAGTAGCTTTTTCGGAGTTAAGGAATCACAAAATATGGATTCTGATTATGCAGCGAATGAGAGAATGTCAGTTATTACGTAATGGACAAGAAAAATCCTCTTCTTCGGTATCTGAGAGCAACACAACCAGTTTTTCTGTGGAAAAAACGCCACTCTTCCCCACAGTAATTCATGTCTTCCTTTAGCTCCGTATGCATAAAGGAAGACATGACTCCTCTATGTTGTATCCTTTATGAATACGCTGTATGCACGTACGTATACGAGAAAGTATAATAGTCTGAAAGAAATATATTTCAGTGAAGAACGCCAGCTCATAAACCGTAAGATATTCATCAAAATTGATATTCCCCAATCTATCTGATTATTGTCACGTCCTCTTGAATCTGAAACGTTATTTTAATTTGAGGGGGAAGTAATTTACATAAAGTCAAAAGGACATTTTCATTTCTTTCTCAAAAATTGCTCCAAAAATTTGGATTAATTTTTTAAAATTAAATAGAACAAATTATGCGTATAAAATGGGGCATATCCGATTTTCTTTACTTCTTTGCATTTTCAGCAATTGCAAACGTTCAACATTTTCCGGTGTTACTACTATAATATTAAAGAGAGATTTTTTCCTTAACAATTTTTCTCCAATAGTAGTTTTTTACTGAATGTCAGGTACATTTTTTTAAATATTAAAAGCTTTCGCAAAATTATGTGCGAAATATATATTAAAAACAAAGATTTTCGCAAAAATGGTCAAAAGGTTTCTCTAAACATTTTGTACAAATAGTGCTACATGCACTGAATATGATAAAGTTGCCGTTATGGATTTATTCGTTTGAATTTCCAAAACTTACACAAATGTAATTATTCTAAAATCTCTCTCACCATTAATATTGACATGATGGGCGTTTTTGTACATTATTGTATTTGTGCATACAAATACTTTAAATGATTTCTGATTCAGGTTTTTCAAAAACACAAAAGTTGTCTGACAAATTGGTCTTGACAAATTGGGCACAAGTTGTGCATATTCAGAAATACTCAAACAAGATTTTCGCAAAAAGAGCTTCTTTCAATGAATATTTACATAAAGGACCGATTTTTAGTCTTCTAAAGTATTCTTAAATTCAAATTTTAGGAAACCACAAAATTGAGAAAATATGAAAAAATACATTTCCGATAAGTAGCGACTGAGAAAAGAAGGGGCAATGTGAGAAAGCTAGCCGAGACTAAAGAAAGTGAGAAAATCTGTGAGTTTCCGGAGCTAATTTCTAGAAATCTCCTCGAAATATTACTTATTTCCATAAGTGCATGTCAAGTAAGAATGAAATAAAAAATAATAAAATTTTGTTATTTATATTGCTCGTTTTATTAAAACTCTTCAACTATGAGACTTCCACTTTTAAAATTCATTAAACTATAATAGATTAAAAAACCAACGAAATACAATAACTGTAATAATATATTTTTAGATTGACTATTAATAGTAATTGTTATATTATTGAATACTTGAGACATATTTAGGGCACATAGAAGTAGTACCAAAAAGGTTTTTTAAATGTCGCTACTTTTGGCGATATATTTTTCGTCTTTGAAATAGTGAGTTACTAACAGTATAAATACTAAAATATTGTTCATACTACTATTTTAAATATAATTATCGCATAGGTCTCTCAGGAGCTAACATTTAAGGCTATTTATACACATTATACAAAAATACGAGATATACATAAATAAATATTTCATACATACATTTTGTGCAAATACACATATTTGCACAGGACGCTGAACTCAAAAACATTCATATGTCTTATTTTGATTCATTGTACAGTCGGTTCACACTCGTTCACTGCTGTATCATTCTAAAGAAAGGCAATGCCGAAGGATTGTTAGATACAAAAAGTGTTTCATAGGGGAAAAATTCTGAAGAGTGAGAAAACAGTTTTACCAATGCAAGAGTGTCTGAATTAAAAGTTTTACGAGTATAAGTTGTCTGTTCTGATCAGAAATATGTTGAGTCGCCTTATTACAAATTCAGTCCCCATTGTTATGAGTTCGTGCAGTAGGAGTAATTCGCTATACAGCAATAGCATATTTACGGGGTTTTGGTATCGTGTCGTCTCATAATTCGTACAAAACATCCATCTCTTCTTAGCGTATTATTCCTTGGCGAGTGCCTCCTGTGGCTGCATCAACATACTCGTAACATACCTCACTGGAGATATCGGAAACACTCTCCTCCTACTTCTTCGCACTTAAGACTCCCACAAAACATGTTCGCACTCTCTTTCATTTAAATATTCTTGTCTAATTTAGATATTTGTCTCAATTTTAATGTTCTTCAAACTTGTTAAGTGTGGGTTGTTTCTGCAAATTTTGTCGTACAACAAACCTAACAAAATACATCACAGGGTGACACATCACATACTGCAGCTAAGTTGTGCCTCATGTGTCGGCTTTTTCTTGCATTTCGATATTTCACAAAACAGTAAAAGCAAAAACTATTGGTTTAAAAGTGAATAATTATTGCTAGTTGCATATAATTGTATTTCCTACTTGAACACGTCTCTTATATATCTTTTACTACAGCGGGGCAAAATAGCTGTTGATAATCCGCATGGGAAAAGTAGTGGTGCTACAACAGCACGTACTTTCTAGCATTACTAATGATTATGTAAAATTATAATGCCGCCATTTCTATCCATATTATCACATGTCAGCCATCACTTCTAAAACACGTTACCCATCGTACCATTAGACGGGAAATTAATTCATTTAAAGGTCATCAACACACATTCAACGACGCAAAATTCCGTTCCATATATCAAGAAAAACCACCCAACAATGAGAAGTTATTCAGAGAATTTCAAACTGCCCTGTGGCGCGTTCCATAGTAGCATGGCAATGTGATATCTCCTGAAAAATTCTAGGAAAATAAGTGCGGGAAAATGGAATTTGCAAATTCGAAAATTCGCAAAATAACGCTAAAACACTAATTTAAAGCATTATCTTCTTTAAAGAACTGAATTTTAGAACAGATTACATTTAACAAAAAATCTCTATCCTCAATATTGTACTTTTACAATGTTATTTTGTTGTAAGCAATTTTCGAAACTGCAGAGGGTTTCCCGAGAAAGAGACCAGCACAATATAGTTCTCTGCTACATACGGCGAAAAAATTTGCAGCCTTTTTTGAAAGAATATTTATTTAAACTGTATAAAAATTGCCTATGTTTCCTGCAAAAATATTCCACCAATAATTATATTTTCAAAAAATTGAACATGTTTTTGTTTCAATTTTGGTTTTTCGTATACAGAATTCAATAGGAACAAATATTTCTATCTTCATTATTGTAGTTGTGGGAAGACGCCGAAAAAAAATTAACTTTCGTAATTTTCGAAAATTCAGAGTTCGAAGAAAATGTGACTTACGCCCTTTTATTTTCACGAACATGGTAACCCCAACTAAGAAATGGTATTAATATGAAACGTGTGCTCTTCTCAGCAAAAGAAATTAAGAAGTCGAGCTGGTCCAGGAATCGAAACCTGGACCTCTCGCGCCCTAAAAAATCATACCCCAAGATTAACGACACTCGCCATTCCACGCCCCTATTGGTAAGCGACTTTTTATTCCCACGTAGCTTGAAATCAACGATGGTCAAGCGACATCTGGTAGCGGGTGGAAAGACCAAAGCATTGTTCTACTTCTGAAGCGAAAGGTGTTCTCAAATGGAACGCGTATAGCAGCCTTATTGTGCTTCAGAGTGTCGGCTCGTTGGTCTAGGGGTATGATTCTCGCTTCGGGTGCGAGAGGTCCCGGGTTCAAATCCCGGACGAGCCCTATTTTAATTGTTTTCACGTCTGTCAGTTACTGAATTCTGAGAAACGATTTTACAATGAAATGAAAAAGAAACAACTGACATTACCATTCATGACAAGGAAGGTAGAGATTGAGAAGGAAAGAGGAAAATAACGGCCTAGTAAGATACCCTCTTATGGAATGATGAACACTGTTAATAGACTGATTGATTGATTTTTTCGCGTTTCCGGGCGCGTCAACTGCTTTGGTCATTAATTCCGTTAGTGTAGTGCATGTTTTTTCTCGGGAGATGGCGGTGTTCTTCCCCCGCTGGATGGCGAGATCCGGCGCCGACATACCGTCGGCTAGTGGGGTTTCCCTCTAACCAGGACTCTCCCACCAGCAGGGCACCGCCCCAGCCGGGACAAGCTGTAAGCTCCCGAATGGTCTCCCGGAATATGAAGTAGTGTAGTGCATGTTAGTGCAAGTGTGTGTGTAAGGGGTGAGGATGGACAAGGAAGAGAATGGAGAAATCGCGCACGGTCCGTGGCCCGTTTGCTAGGGTACTGCTCCGGCATTCGCCTGGTGTTGCATTGCCATTTGTTGGATTAAAAATTTGTAATTTCTTGCGACTCGTGTTTAACGCGTATATTGCATGTAACAGTCCACCAATGAAGGTCGCGCAGCGCTCTCCCTATTGGCGCTTCGCGTGTTTTACTTTTTCGGGCTTATCTACTGCAGCATATCTCTCGGGAGCTTGTACTTGGCCGTCGGGTTCAGCTCATACACGGCTAAGTTGTTGGTTATGCCATTAATCGATGGGTTCAGTTTTGAATATCGAGGAGCGCATTTAAGCTAAATATAAGACAGTGATTCTAATGCAACGATATTCTGCGGCTGCGGCGCGCACAGTAGACTGCGGAGGCATATCGATCTATTTGCAACATGTTTATGTGCATCTTCCCCAACTTGGGCAGGTCTAGTCCATAATGGGCATAATCATAGCATTACAACCGGGAGCGGTAGCTCAGCCCATAAACTGATGGCACTGCAGCGCCTCTCACTGGGAGGTCCTAGGTTCGAGTCCTGACGGCGGCGGGATTTTCGACACTGACTTTTAATCTAGATCGATTTTAATCGCAGTCTCGAGGAGAATTCTAGAGGCCGGCTGCTCTGATCGGTAGTTTTCCGTGGTTTCTCCGATCAACACCAGGCGAATGCCGGATCAGTACCCTACCAAACGAACTGCGCGCGATCTTTCCTTCCTCTTCCTTGATCTATCCTCTCCCCTTACACCCACACTTACACTAACATGCACTTCACTACCACATATTCCGGGAGACCGGTCGGGTGCTTAGAGCTGTCCCGGCTGGGGCGGTGCCCCGCTGGTGAGCGAGTCCTGGTTAGGGGAAAACCCCACTAGTCGATGGTAGGTCGGCGCCGGATCTCGCCATCCAGCGGGGGAAGATCACCGCCATCTCCGGAGAATAATGACCAAAGCAGTCAACGTGCCCGGAAACACGACAAAATCAATCAATCAATCCAAAAGGTTAGGGGTGGCTACATTAGAGGGAAATGGGACGTCATTGCAACACGCGGCCACACGAATTGTGCTGTATAGTGTGACCGAGGCGGCGGAGGCGGGGGTAATGTCGGTGGTGTAGTTGAGCGGCCGCCAGCATTTCAAACAGGTCGGGCCAGAGAACTGTTTTTTTTTTTATCCAAAGGATCACTAATATTCATATTTTCATAGAAAATATCAATATTTAAATGAAAAATTCACTATATTAATATAACAAACGCAGGAATCCATTCTCCATCCAATTTAATTATACACTCAATTGTTTGTCACCAGCAACTTGTAAAAGTTAGAAATGGAATATTAAGTTTCGCTTATATGGAACTTCGGTCATTGTATATGTGCAATTTGTCTGTGAATATAGTTGAGAAAATGACTTGATACACTCAGAAGAATTTTACAAGCACTGAGATGGGGCCATGGGCTACCATGGGCTTAAATGTAATTATATATTATCGAGTTGGAACCAACGAAATCAGCCTTTTTGTTCAAGGAGAACGAGGGAACTTTTCACTGGATGTTAGAGCGAGAGGACCTATGGACTTTGAACTTTGAACCCTTGAACTTTGTTGGCGATACATGGCATCAGGGAAGGGGGTGGGGCAAACCGTTGAAGGCACGGCTTAATTTCTGCCGGTACGCGACGGAACGGCGTTCCGGTACCTCTGGAATATATAATTTAAATAAATTCTAAATATATAACTATTTCTTTTTTAATTGATAATTAATTTTTGGGGTGCGTTCCGGTACCCAAAATTTTATAAATAAAGCACTCGGTAAAGGTATTCTATGCACACGTTTTTTGAGCCTTTATTTCACTAGAAAAGTGGGAGATGGTTATTTTGACAACAGGGCCTGGTATTATAACAAATCTGTAGCTCGTTATTTAATGCTAAATAGTTTCTATTACAGAAGATTGACCATTACTGATAATTAGATTTTGTCAACAATGCCCGACGTTAATTCACCTTCAGGATGTAGTGCTCAAGAAAATGTGCGCCTAAAATAGCCTCAGTTCAAAAGAAGAGTCATCTAACTAATCTGCGCCATTTTGTAGCTTAACTAATTCATTTTTCGTTAAAATTGTCGCAGATTCAACCCCCTTTCTTTACAGTCTCGGTTCCTGCAATGACACGGCCACATTGCACGTCTCTGATTCTAGAAACACAATTCTTGTATTGTACCCAAATCACCAATAAGAAAATAAATTAACCCTTGTACCCTAACATGATTTTATTCACAGTTACTACTAGCATGCGTTTATTCATAACCCCATATTTGATTTACGTATTTTAAGCTGGGAAAATGTCATAAATAAATGTAAATTATTCTGAAACACGTTTTTATTAACAGAACTTATAAAAATATAATGCTGCTTATTTTGATTTCAATTTAACATTGTCCATGTTATTAAAATGACTTATGAAATAATTGAAACAAATTTCATGACAATGTTCTGAACTAAAAGGTGACCCGCATTTAAAACAAGCGGTTTTTGTTTTTTTTGCCTGATTTTCAGTCGCATATTGTACACCTAACTTGCTCTTCTAATTTATTTGGAAATTGTTGTTTTTACTCAATATTTTTTGATGTACCTAATAGTCTGTCGATGACATTTCGCAGATGAACAGGGAGGTTTCCTGTTAATCTGTGCAAAATGCGATCCTTCGCCCATTGAACACCTACCTCAAAGAGAAAGGTTCTTATTTAACATCTTCCTTTTCTTGCAGTGTATAAAATCATTTCATTTATTTCATCCTAATCCAACCTACTATAGAAATACCTCAATGGCCACCTGCGAGTTTTTCTGCTCACAGAATAAGTGTGAACAAGTAGAATAAAAGTGTCTACACCTCCCTTTTCCATATTATAAAAATTGATTACGCCAGGTTTTCCATTATTTTCATTTGTTTTTTGTCAAAATGCGCAGTTGATAAAAAACAACAGTTTCCGTGTAGCAAGTTGGAGCATGATGAAACAGGTATAGACCGCTCGCTCATACGGAAATACAGGTTAAAGCAGGAGAACAAAAGGCGGCTCGTTGGTCTAGGGGTATGATTCTCGCTTCGGGTATGAGAGGTCCCGGGTTCAAATCCCGGACGAGCCCGTTGTTTTACATTCAGGGTCACGAAAGTATATACGTTTCCGTGTAGCACGTTAGGGCATAATGAAACAGGTATAGACCGCTCGCTCATACTGAAATACAGGAGAAAGCAGAACGAAAGGCGGCTCGTTGGTCTAGGGGTATGATTTTCGCTTCGGGTGCGAGAGGTCCCGGGTTCAAATCCCGGACGAGCCCGTTGTTCTACATTCAGAGTCACGAAAGTATATACGTTTCCGTGTAGCACGTTAGGGCATACTGAAACAGGTATAGACCGCTCGCTCATACTGAAATACAGGAGAAAGCAGGAGAACGAAAGGCGGCTCGTTGGTCTAGGGGTATGATTCTCGCTTCGGGTGCGAGAGGTCCCGTATTCAAATCCCGGACGAGCCCGTTGTTTTACATTCAGAGTCACGAAAGTATCTACGTTTCCGTGTAGCACGATGAGGCATGATGAAAAAGGTATAGACCGCTCTCTCATACTGAAATACAGGAGAAAGCAGGAGAACAACAGGCGGCTTGTTGGCCTGTATTTGGTTTTGAGTTGTGTCATTAAATCATTCTGTTATTAATTGTATTTAGCAATAATGTGAAATACATTAACATTTTTCTATAAGTTCTCCATTATGGATGGACCTGCAGTGCCTCTGACCGGGCGGTCTTCTGCTCGAGTTCAGACAGTGGCAAATGTGTCAACATTAACTTGTCAAATAAGTCGAATTAAGTCGCTGTCTGGAGGAGAATTTTAGAGGCCGGCTGCTCTGATCCGTAGTTTTCTGGGGTTTCTCCGATCAACACCAGGTAAATGCCAGTGCAGGACCCTACCAAACGGACCATGGACAGCGCGCCATGGACTTTCCATCCTCTCCCGTGTTCTGTCTTCTCCCCTTATACACACACACACACACACACACACACACACACACACTAACATGCACTACTCTACCACATATTCCGGGAGAGCGGTCGGGAGCTTATAGCCTGAGTTGACTGTGGTGGTGCCCCTTTGGTGGGAGATACCTGGTTCGGAGAAACCGCGCTAGCCGACTGTTGATCTGCGCCGAATCTCGGCATTCAGCGGGGGATGATCACCAGTTTTTGTTAAACCTTCTAACTTGAACCTAGACATGCATTTTTATCTCTCTTATGTTAACAGAATTGCAAACTCAAGATTCTTCTGATTAATTGTTTATACATTTTACCGTCAACTGAGAATATGAAATTGGACTGATGTATTATTTCATTTTAATGGATTATTTCTTTGCCTTAAAGAGAAAATGTTAATTAATATATCTAAATTTGAGATAATCACTGTCTAGTATCTTCTCTCAAAGACTGTCATGGGTCAGGCATGCTGTGACGTATCGCCACTCCGAGGGAATTTGTACAACCCTTACTTTTAAATCTCGCGCCAATTTCTCTGGACGCAGTGCCCGCGAGCTGGAGTAAGCTTGTGGTCTTGACCGAGTCCTTGACATGCCTTCCGTAGTAAAACGCGTGCTCGCGTACGGTCGACCGTGAAGCATGGAGGCTCGTGCTTTGCAAAGTTAAACCATGGGCGCTCTTTACTGCGGTCCATTAGAGTAGTATGCCATAGAATTTCATACATCAATATTACTGCAATATCTGTTATTGAATTACATTAAATCGGAAAGATATATATTTTAAAATAACGGGTAATTTACGATTATCTGAGGGTTGTGCAACCTGCAAACTAAGCACGAATCGATAATGGTTAGCTGACGTGTTGTATTAATCCATATTTTATGAAGATAGGAATAAATAGTTGTGTTGTAGTTAAGCGATATATTTTGAATTGATTTATTGATTTTTTGCTTTGAGTGCATGTTAGTGCGTGTGTGTAAGGGGAGAGGAGAGGACAAGGAAGAATAAGGAAAGCTTACACTTACCATGGTCCGTTTGGTAGGGTACTGCTCCGGCATTCGCCTAGTCTTGATCGAAGACACCACGGAAAACTACCGATCAGAGCAGTCGGCCACTAGAATTCCCCTCCAGACAGCGACTGAATTCGACCCAGCTGAAAAGCTATTGTCGAAAATCCTGCCGCCGTCAGGACTGGAACCTAGGACCTCCCGGTCAGAGCCGCTGCAGTGACACTGAGTTACCGCTCCCGGAAATGAGTTTTGAAGAATTTTTCAAAAGGAATTAATAAATTATGTTCAGTCTTAGATGCACTTTATAAGATGTTTAATTGTTGTTTCTAAGAGCATGGAGCATATACCATAAAACAGTTATCTGTTGACTAGATGTGGCGGTAAATATTGCATTTTGATTGTCTCGAAGATTCAAATGTAAGAAAATGTTATTACCACTTTGAAGTGTATAGCAAAGATGATTAATGGAAAACTGAAATTACAGGTTACGAGATCTTGAAAGACAAACATAACTTAGGCAAAGTTGATTGAATATTATGAAAAGCTCGTTATCTTTTTAATTAACCAACCGGCATGACACCCGGCGGCGGAAAAGGAAATTATTTTCGTTTCACTTCCGGGAATGGCTCAGTTTTAAATATCACACGACCCTGAAATGTATAAGACTAACGAATATCTCGGTTCGTTCATCGATGGGTCCCCTTCTCATCCAAGAACTGACCGTGAAGAATTCCGCGTGGCCCCAGTGGCCAGCCGTGTGAACTCTCCCCGGCTCTCGGAATACAACCAGTCAAAAGAGAAAGGGTCGGACGTGTCCCATTAGGGCCACAAGAGATTCATCCAAGATAGTACAACATCCAAGATAGAGAGGTGTTCAAGACAAAGTAATTTGGACGTATTAATATATTGAGATATGACTGATTCCATAAAAAGTGTTCAACATAAGAAGGTGTCCAAGATATACGGGTGTCCAACTACACAGGTTTCAGTGTACTGTTGTTACGTAAATAAATCTTATAATTGAATGCGAAATGCAGGACGGAGATCCCTGATAACGAAAAATATTAACTTTTGAAGAAAAAGATGTATGTGCTTCCAAAATAACAGGGAAGTCGCATATCAAAAAAAGAAGAATTAAAATATATAGAAATAGGTATTATCTATCTTATAAAATACATTTAATTTTGGAACATTTCCTGCACAATATATTTGACACAGAGCCTATAATTTTCCTTTGGAGACTAAAAATTCCCCAGCTTCGCAATAACCGAATTATTGAACAAAATCCGGCAGAAATTCAAGAAACATATGTCGTCATAAAAATGACGACAAATTATAAAGACGTTTGCAAATTTTAGTACACGTATAATTAGAAACATTTGGGAGACGGATATCCTGTCGTTGGACGGGAACGAAAGTGAAGGTCGTTTGACGTAGCCGTGGGCGTTGGCATAGGAACTGGAAAGGAACTACACGTTCCGAGACACCAGGAAACACAACTCACCACTGCGTTGAATTATTACTGTAATAACTACGCTTCAACCACAATATACGGAACAAAACTATTACGTCTCGTACTACTTTTTTGTACAACCGGACAGGTTGCAAAGCGTCGGTTCCTAAATGAGCATACTACTCTGAGGTACTTTCCCAAATCCATGTCACAGTTGCAGAGGTTGTCCGGGAGACATTGTGTAACACCAGAGTTTCCGACAAGTTGACGTATATCGGAGACTATGACGTTCCTTTAGCTTTGCAAAGGACTCGTGGATATAATTCACGTCATTATTACAATGTATACGTGCGAACTGTAGCTTCAAACGATTAGGGAGAACGTCCGTTGGTTATAAATGAAGTAAGGTTGCAGGTTTAGAAAAATAAAAATCCGGGAAGATAGCCACTCATTTGTTCACTACCAAATTCCAGTAATTTCTAATTGCGAAGCAAGGACACAGGTGGTATTTTACTCAACTACACTTCCCCTGAGCGTTGAATTAAGTCGAAAAGTACTCTCAAGACCATTAGCAGTAATGAAATTAAACACATGCTAAATAAAATAATTCACAGATGCGATGTTTATTACAAACAAAATCTCAACAGTTTTTATGAAACACATATCAAGCATTTTCAAAGTAAAAACGTGAGGTGCCTTACATTGAATTTTTTACCTTCACACGACTTGTATTCCTTTATATTTTTGGAAGTATACAATTGTTATTAACTTTTTAGTTTCTTGGACTTTCATTTTATATTCATTTCCAAAGGCTGGAAATTAATGGAAATTGAAATACGTTCATCTAAGATTGTACTCAAGACACTCTTTTCCTTTTCCATATAAAGTAGCACACTGCCAGGGTTTTGTGTCGATAGTTTCTTATAAATAGCCAAAAAACGTCATCTACCCATTTACAGAGATAATTAATAAGAGTGGAAAGTGGACCCTAACAAATGGGACAGCTTAATTAAAAAACTGAATCAGTGAATCAAGGTGAATAAATTTAATCGGAATCAAAATTTAGTTAAAAAAATAATTTCAAGTTCCCGAATTTAATTTGAAAACAAGTACTGTTTATAATTCCTCATACCACCTTGACAATCTCTATCTACACCCTTTAACGCCGATTGCTTAAATGTTATTCCACCTTAGGAATGACATAGTTGAAAAGAAACATTTTTTATCCGAATTAATTTTTTTGACCGTAGCCCCTTTTCATCAATGTACTAAGTACACACGGCATTTCCTCATGGAGTGATGATACATAATGGTCTTTGAATTGTCCTACACCACAAGGGGCAGAGACATTACGTAACATTATATTACACTAGTTTTCTACCAAAAGCAAATAAAATACAAAATACAAAATATTCATTAGGGAAACTTAACAGTCCATATTACATTCCAATTTCAAAGAACTTTCGTTCAACCAAAGAGCTATTTTGAAAGTGGGTCATAATGACCACAGTTTTGACCAATGACAGGGATCTGCACGCTTCTCGATCCACTTCGTGTGAGCCAGATGAACGGCAACGCTGCACCCTTGCTGTGAGAAAGTAAACAAATCCTCGCAAGCTGATTGCTTCAGCGCAGGTCACATGACGGGCCACCGCGCGTGGCGAGAGAACTGTTTATACGCAAGCCGGTACAGTAGTGGCACTCACCTCATAAAGGAATACACACTGTTAGTAGAATGAACAATGCTTTATTAACTATAGAGATTTGTTTGCTTCGTCATTCAACCACTAATAATGTTTTGGTATCAAATGCGAGATTGGTTCACTAGGAACTTTTTGCACGGCATAGCGTAGACCAAGCGACTGCAATGTCGATCTTCTGCGCATGCGCAGTTACAGAAAAGTGAAGCGAAATTCGAATTGCGCATGCGCAGAAGATCAGTAGTGCTGTCGATTGTTGTAATGTTTCGCCGTGCAAAAACTCCTTACTATTTCAACCATAACCATTTATTACTTTGAACATAACAGTTTCATCAAAACAATCAGTCTTAGTGAACGCCACGATGATTTGCATGGCGAAGAACTTACAATTCCGGAAATCTCGGGTAGATGGCGACAGGCACAAGCGTGTCGCCATGAAAGAAAGAAAAAAGCGCTGCAGACAAATGCGAGGCAGATGCCGCTGCGCCGAGAGCGGTAGCTCAGTGCATTAACTGATGTCACAGAGCCTCTGATCGGGCGGTTCTAGGTTCGAGTTTTGACGGCGGCAGGATTTTCGACACTGGCTTTTCAGCTAGGTTGAACTCAGTCACCATCTGGAGGAGAATTCACTCGGCCGGATGCTCTGATCGGTAATTTCCCGTGGTTTCTCCGATCAACACCAGGTGAATCCCGGAGCAGTACCCTACCAAACGGGCCATGGACAGCGCGCGATCTTTCCTTCCTCTTCCTTGTCCTATCTTCTCCTCTTACACACACACTTACACTAACATGCACTACACTATCACACATTCCGGGAGACCGGTCGGGAGCTTAGAGCTTGTTCCGGCTGAGGCGGTGCCCCGCTGGTGGGAGAGTCCTGGTTAGAGGGAAATCCCACTAGCCGACGGTAGGTCGGCGCCGAATCTCGCTATCCAGCGGGGGAAGATCAACGCCATCTCCCGAGAAAAAACATGCACTACACTAACGGGAATATTGAGCAAAGCAGTTGACGCGCCCGGAAACACGAAAAAATCAATCAATCTAGTGTGCACATTTTTTGTCATGTAGGGAACATTTTTCAATTTGTTTTTGTTTGGTTTAATATTTTAGTTTCATTTTTTAACAGACCTCAGTATCTTATACATTGGAATTGTGGCGTTGGCGCACATGTGAATGCTAAACTAACAAGCATGATCTATACAGATTAATTATTAGCTCTGCTGTAGGCCAAAAACAGAATTTAATATGCATTCAGAGAAAACTAATATTCATGAACTATGACATTTATAATCCTAAAAAAAACTAACAATCATTATTGATTCCTATTCTCTCCCTCTCGTTTACAAAGATAAAATCACGCGTTTCAATCAGATTAACAGTACTGTGTTGTGATACAGACCAAATGTAATTGTCAAAGAACATTCAATATATTCCATGACTATGAAGGATTTTCTAGCTTCAGTCATTATCTGATGAATTCACATTTTCGTAGTGAAGCTAAAAGTCAGGAATAAATTGTGTAGAGGGTACTAGGAATAATTTTTTTTGTAAAATTTTTGTAAACTTTTTTAATAACAAATTTTAGCAAGAAAATAATTTTAAAAAAATATGTTATATCAGTCTTAAAAATAGAGTTTAATGTAAATAAGATCTGCACCAAACGTTCTCTGCTCTATTCGAGAAAAAATTAAGAACAATGCGAACCCGTTTTTGTAAATTCTTATTTTTTTAAGCATTTGTTGAAAAATAACCGACACTAGCTTCTTTGCCCTCCTACATGTGCTATCACATTCGATAATGGTGTATACCTGTGTTTAGGGACTCTATTCAATAAAATAGAGCAAGAACATTAGATAGTTATAAGATTATCCAGAAGTACGTTCTGACTGTGAGTTCTGAACGAGTCATTTAAATCCGTTATATTATGCAAATATATGGGGATGACGTCTATGTATCTATAAATTTAAAACAGGACTCATCCGGGATTTGAACCCGGGACCTCTCGCACCCTAAGCGAGAATCATACCCCTAGACCAACGAGCCGCTTGATATGATTCTGCTTTATCCTTCCGTTCGGTGTAGGTGTGGGTTTATAGTTGTAAAGAAACGGGCTCGTCCGGGATTTGAACCCGGGACCTCTCGCACCCTAAGCGAGAATCATACCCCTAGACCAACGAGCCGCTTGTTACGATTCTGCTTTATCCTTCCGTTCGGTGTAGGTGTGGGTTTATAGTTGTAAAGAAATGGGCTCGCCCGGGATTTGAACCCGGGACCTCTCGCACCCTAAGCGAGAATCATACCCCTAGACCAACGAGCCGCTTGTTACGATTCTGCTTTATCCTTCCGTTCAGTGTAGGTGTGGGTTTATGGTTGTAAAGAAATGGGCTCGTCCGGGATTTGAACCCGGGACCTCTCGCACCCTAAGCGAGAATCATACCCCTAGACCAACGAGCCGATATAAACGCGTGGATTTAACATCGAGCATTCAAGTACAAAGCTTCGTTGAAGAGAGAGAACAGATCAGTAGTTTCGTTACTCTCCTACTTTCTTTACTACCAACTCTCTTGCTACCAGATTCGGTAATGGAGTATATGTGTATCTAGCGACTCTGTTCAATAAAAGAGAACCCGAATCTGAAAGTAGTACTTGTTTTAAACTGCTAAAATTGGTGTATGTCACCCGCAAGTTCTCTATGCGCTGTACTTCGGATATATATATATATATATATATATATATATATATTATATATATATATATATATATATATTAGAATCACATTGGTGCTTTTGCCTATACGATAAAATTAATAAGGCATGGTGGGATGAACCCGACCGCTACGAGAGATTTCAGGAGAGCGAAGAGTAAATTAAGTTAATTAGTTAATTAAAACAGTTTGTTTCAATTAATAAATCTATAGAAATTCATAAAAGAAGATTGAAAAAGTAATTTTAGTTGAATAGTGCAAAAGGCCCGGAAACAAAAGCCAGGATCGTGCGGTTTTGTGGATTGATTGATTGATTTTTCATGTTTCCGGGCGCGTCAACTGCTCCGGTCATTAGTCACGTTAGTGTAGTGCATGCTTTTTTCTAGGGAGATGGCGGTGATCTTCCCCCGCCAGATGGCGAGATACGGCACCGACCTACCGTCGGCTAGTAAGCTTTCCCCGTCATCAGGACTCTCCCACCAGCGGGGCACCGCCCCAGCCGGGACAAACTCTAACCTGCCGACCGGTCTCCCGGAATATGTGGTAGTGTAGTGCACGTTAGTGTAAGTGTGTGTGTGTAAGGGGAGAGGATAGGACAAGGAAGAGGAAGGACAGATTGCGCGCGGTCCGTGGCCCGTTTGGTAGGGTATTGCCCCGGCATTCGCCTGGTGTCGATCGGAGAAACCACGGAAAACTACCGATCAGAGCAGCCGGCCGCTAGAATTCTCCTCCAGACAGCGACTGAATTCGACCTAGCTGAAAAGCTAGTGTCGAAGATCCTGCCGCCGTCAGGATTCGAACCTAGTCAGAGACGCTGCAGTGACATCAGTTGATGCACTGAGCTACCGCTCCCGGTACGCGGTTTTGTGAAGTCGGCGCAGTTTAATGACTCGCGCTCGTGCAACAAGAACGCAACTAATGTTTGCAGGCGGAATCGGATGTTCTTCGCCCGCGAGGGGGGGGGGGTCGTAAGATTGTAGGGAGTAATAATTATTCATTATTTTATTTCTGGGTGCATCAACTGCTGTGATCATTTGTGTCATAACTAGAAGAGCATTAAAATCGCTGACTTCCACGCTGGAAGTTCTGGCGCTGATTCGCACATGGGCTATCGGGGATTTCGCTCTCCAGGAATCTCCGCCAGCGGGGAGCCCTCGCCCGCCGGCTGGGACAAGCTCTAAGCTACCGACCGGTCTTCCGACATGTGTAGTAATGTGGTGCATGTAAGTGTGTGTAAGGGGAGAGGACAGCACAAGGATAAGGAACGGAAGATCGCGTGTGATCCGAAGCTCGTTTGTTAAGGAACTGCACCGGCATTGGCGTGGCATGGGTAGTAGAAATAATTTATTAACGCGCATTTTGCCATTTTTTTACATCACAAATAAATTGGTAAAATTTATTTGATAATTACTGCTGTGCATGCCACGTTATTATGTAGATAAGTCAATTTTAATCAACTGAATAGAATAGCTGAAAATTCCGATTTCACATGATATAAATATCTGTAATAAAAAATATGAATTGGGATTGTGTGTGAAACACATTCCCTGACCTAGACAAAGTGTTTATTTGTGAAAGTTTACCGACTTTGATTTGGTTGGAACATTAGATATCAAAGATTATAAAACCTATTTACTCGGAAAAGCATACGATACAATTACGGACATAGGCATCAAATGGGTCTTTTCGTTTCACAGCGTAAAAGGTTTTGTTATTGGCAATAAATCATTGAGTTACGAAAAACCTTTTATAATACTACTGTCAGAACAATTTAATTAATAAAATAAAACATAAAATTGTGCTTAATATCACAAACTGCTAAATATTCTGCGTGATCCATTTTATGCGTCCACTTGTCGATGGACGGGTTTTATGTCCAACCTCATCGACTCAACTACGACTTTTTCTCCTCACCTACGAATACACAATATTTCTCGTATTCTAATATTTCTGCCGTAAATAATAATGTACTCACAAATGTGGATTATGGACCACTTCCAATCGAATCCATCAAATCCATCAAATCCATTCGCAACGTTTGTAGAAAGGTATTGTTCACTTCAAAAGAGGTTCCAATGGTTGTGTTTTTTCGAAATATATTTAGTTTGAGTCGTATCAACGATAATGTTATTAGCAACCTCAGTAAGTTATAAAAAGTTAGAAAATAACAGAAAGGTAAATAACTATGCTTTTAGCATCAATTATTTAAATTTTAGAACTTATATTTCAGATATAATATTAATAATTTTACAAAATCTAATTATTATTTGTTGGTCATACAAGAAAGCCAGCATTAAAATCTAAATCTAGAAAGATGCATCTTCGTTCTGAATAAAATATGATATATGTTACAGTTACACAAATCACAGGTACACGCGTCTTTTGTAATAGGTGAAGATGAGAAAGTTTTGAATGGCCTGCCTGAATTCTTGTTAAAACCACTTGTTCTTTTCTAGTACGTTTTGGGTTAGTTTCCAATGCCGTGAAGTTTTCAAGGGTTTTACGGGCGCTGTTTGCTTTGTATTCTTTCCATGGGCTATTCCATTTTATTTTCATAAGATTTTCAACATACCGCAGATTATCATTAATAGTACAGGAAGGGTTATGGACCTTCTTATTCTTCACATTAGAAACTGCAGTTACGCTTCTACTTCCATTGTCCGTTCTAGTTCAGATGCAATTCATGCAAGGGAGATTTTTCCTTGATGTGCAAATTTAAAAAATCAGAACTTGAATAATTGTTGTTGTAATTGCAAGAACAATATTTTTCTTGCACCACAAGGAAGGAAATTACTTCTGTACCTACTAGCAGTCATGTGCGTTACTTCACGAATATTTCATTGTATATCTCAATACTAAATTTATGATTTCATCTTCAGAGGGTGAATGAGAATGTACATTTCATTTCCCTCATTTATACCCTATTATCTAGTTATTTGATTTGAACTTTTATTTCCTTTATCGCGGTTTTAAGTGAGAGATTACCCTAAGCACCTGCGGATGGATTCCCAGAATTCTAATTCCTGTTGGGAGCATAAAATAAATTAGCGCCAAAAGCGGAATACGGAGGAAACCACTTCCTTCCTGCTCGGCCCAAACGCAGTTTCGCGTCATCCGCAGACGAGTCACTCGCCTTACCCAACGGGAAGTGTCACAGATATGGGGGACTTTAATCTCGCCCCATGACGATCTGAGCTGCGCTAATCAGCTCGTTGCGTCTTCTAATGACGTTCCATGTCAAGGCGCAACCTATCTTCCGCTTGCGGCTCGCACGTAGCACAACCATATCCGTTCACGTCATAAATAGCCGCAAGTAGAAGGATATTTTTTCACATCTTCCTTCACGGGAAAAATATCACGCAATCCTAACACCAAAGGTTGTGAGAAGACTAGAATAATATTAACAGCTCAGAAAAGATTTGTTATGAGATAACGGTATAATTTAAAACTATATATTATATAACTAATATAATATATAGTTATTTTTATTTTATATAACTTATATTATATTATAAATATTATTATATTTAGTTTTATATAACTAATATAAAACTAAATATAATATATAAATAATTTTTAACTATATATTTTATCCGGTTTCCACCGTACTATTTTCAATAAAAACTTTTAGTAATATTGCACAAAAATCTTGTGAAATATTGCAACATCGATCTTTTATTTTTAGAGTGAAACTTACGAATTGTTCGGTTCGAAAATAACATTGATGGCTATACGTGATTATGTATTTTGAGTTTCTCATGCATGCCTCAAACGAATGTCGTGAAATTATTTACATAAAAAGTCCAAACGGTGTGACATTTGTGACCTGGAATTTGGAAACTTTGTAAAAATTTGTAATTTTGTTGACAATATGCGATTGTGTTCATTTTGATGATGCGAATCTCCCCTACAAATGAAGTAAAATATAAACTGATAAAAGGTCTCATATGAACTTAGGGAAAATTCGAAGGCCACCAGTTGTAATGCTTTGATGGTATCGTCCATAGAACCTCCGAATGAAAAAAATCTGCCAATTTGTTCAAAACATTTTTGAACATAAAAATAATTGTGAATTATTAATCTCGCAGAAAAATGTCACATTATTAGAAAAAATACTTTACTGAGCATATTTGAAGTTACGCGTTGCTAATGAAATCTGCAGCCCGTAGATACCGCGTTGTCTGTGCAATCCCTAAAATATACTCCAAAAAAGGGCTTAATGTGTGGGAAGACTTTCCACAAGACAAACTAAAATACGTAACATGCAAAGGGTTAAGAAGATCAAAAACATTTATTGATGAAGTGATATATTAAAATATGAAAGGGACAATGCGCTTTGTAATAGAACAATAAATATATGAAGCTGGAAACATTTAATACTACTTATAACTTGCATTAACATATAATACTAGAATATCTGTTTCCACTCACAATTATCACTTTAAATATTTTATTCATGTTTTGTATCATTAAATGAAATTTATAATCAACATTAACAAATACAGAACTCAAATGAGGTTAATGCTCGTGTAATGATCAACTAATATCATTTTATGACTACGCTTTGTTTTAATAGCCTTAGCCAGTACAGTGCAGATAAAATTAATCTAGTTCATACGGGGTACATGAGATTTCTCCAAATCAAATGTCTTTCTTATAATGAGTGTGGTATTCGTCAAGTTTTTAATGTAAAAATAATACTAATAATGTTATTAATTTTATTGATATATGGTGTCAAAAATTGCAGAGAAGTGCGGTAGCAACCATTACGATTCGAACATGATATCACGTGTCCGCATAATTTGAAAGCGGTGAATTATCAATCGGAATGGGAATCACTTCATTAATCTCTAATTTATTATATGAGTTTATCGGCGAGGCTTGTTTTGGCGGTATGTTTTGCTGTCAGTTCAACACTCACATATTTATTGAGAAAAAATCAGTTTACCTCAATTTCATTCCCTCTGGCTAATGAAAGTGTTTTATTTGCACAGGTTTTTTGTTTATAATTTTAAAAGACAGAAAAATTAGCAGATACATTTAATGGACTTTTCAAATAGTCTAAAGTAAGTGTATTGGTAATAAATGTTAATATAACATTGATTTTTGTAACTAATAACATATTATATTTTGAAGATGCGTCAGTTTATTAACATTCTCACAACTTATCACAATATATACCAGTTATGCAATATATAAGCAATATATACAGTGTTCACCTGCTAAGGTACCGGCTCAACCGACTCCGTAAGAGGATTTTTTAAGGGATGATCTATTAACCGGCAGGGCCGATCCACACCTTTTAACTTCTTTTTTTTTTGGTTAAGTCTTCGCACTGAAAAGATGTATTTCGGTGATGTAGGGAAGCTTGGGAGAGGACCAAAGTGATAATGATACTTGAATACTACTGGCAACGTGACTGAAGGTTGTCTATCTGCGCAGTAAACAATGATGTCAACTGGAACTGCTTCCCTCATTCGTACATGTTCAGTCGATACTTTCCCATGCGATATCTTTGTTCGATAATAGAAGTTTATTCAACTAGTTTATAGCAATAAGCCTTATTGCATGAGAGCGTATTTTAAAAACGAGCAACGTCAGGAGAACTATTCTTTTGTAAACAGCATTATAAATGTATAAGGAAATCAAACTCAATTTTTCGGAACAACATTGATGTGACGTCTCGGGTATTTGACAAGTGTGCAAGAAAATGGTGGTCGGTTGTTCCGCGTTATTTCTCCTCTCCACGATTCTCTCGCTGCGATTGGCTGAAAGTGTGATGACGCAATCATTCGTACCGTAAAATCTAATACGTCATCATTTGTCGTACAATATCATTGTTTTAACACATCATTTGTCCCGATTATGAACGATTTCTTGCAACAGAAAAGGTCGTTTATAATGCTGGTATACAAAAAAATACTGCATAGTAGGCAGTATTAGAAATTCGTTTATGGCGATATTTCGAATCTCCCAACTTTATTTAATTAAAAATTATACGAAGAGAAATTGTGAGACAAACTTGAAAACATACATATCAAAAGATTGTTTACTTCTTAAACTATTGACAATATAAATGTGATCCATCGTACGGCCCATTTGCATTGGATAAGGAACAGCGTCACACCCCGGGTTATAACTTGTACTACACTTACGTGACCAAGCATCTAAGAAGCTGACGTGCCGGACTCAATAAAAACGCACTCAATGACTATGTTGTAAAACATATGAGTGATTTGATAATTCCCAAAGGAAAACGATGCAGCCTCTCGCAAGCTTTGCAAATGGGGAAGAAATGCATCGCTCGACGCGTGGTGGCTACTCTATTCCGAGCTGAACGACGAAGGCGATATCAGAAATACAATATATATATATATATATATATATATATATATATATATATATATATATATATACACATACTCCTTTCGTACGTTATATACGAGTTAATATGCGATTAATAAGAAGCGATTTTTGAAGCGTTGTTTAAAAATTCGTAAGTCATTCATACAATTATTGATACGAAATCCAGAAGAGATTTCAGAAATTTCCTTTGGAAATAATTTGCTTGCATCAAAGACATTATTATCTTCAATATTTTTGACATGTCAACCTCAAATATCGAGTTTCTTTCATTCTGGACACATGAACCATTTGAGAGAAATTTTGAATTTACTTGTAAGAGAGATTCGGAAGTTTTGTACTTCATTTTAATTTCATGTTAATCTGATTTGTATTGTTATAATTATGTTATTTAACATGAAGATTATTGAGAGCATAGCTAATGACGATTATTGCTGAACATTTTATCTGAACTGAAATAATGAGAGCGATTTAGTGCACATAAGTGAGAGTGCATATTAGTGGTGGGGAAAAGTGCTCCCTTTGATTTTTTTTTATTTAAGTCGCATCAACAACTGAGGTCATTAGCGACTACTTTAAATACAACTTTACAATATTAATATGGCCCTTTGATCTTGAATTATGTACAGGAGGCGGTTTGTTTATCTCCAAGGGACTATTCACTACTGATTTTACAATAGCGTCATGAATGTTCGTATTTTCCCTGTGATGAAATACAAGTGGCAGAAAAGAAACAACTTGCCTATGAGACATTTCCTTCCAGGAAAGTCTTTACCTCCTCTCTTTTCTCAGTATTGGGTCGCAGATCATTGAACTTGGGGAGAATGTTTTCTTGGCAACTTTTTCATCTCTTTCTACAGTATTAGATTTGTCAATTTCCGTATTTTTTATCATGAGAATAAAGGAAGATTGGCATGGAGCAAGTGCTCACAGCTAAGAAGATGTTTTCGCTCAAAAACATAAAGAAAAATCCCACATTGTTCTGATGACGAGGTATTGACAAATTGTGCAAGTACTCGCAATTGCAAAGAGATATTAATAAAACGCGTACGTAGTCTCAGGAACACGGAATGAAATTAAATCCGCATAAACGCAAAACAATTAGTTTTACGAAAGCGCGAACATAAATAACACTTCAAGATACTTATTGGTCGAAATAGAATACTGGAGTTACGTAGCAGTAATATCTAGATAATTTGTAGGGACCAGATGAGCTGATTTCATAATTTTAAACTACACACAAGGCTTTGGAGGATATGATAAATAAATTAATTAAGAAGTGACAGGATTATTTAATTCAATTAATATTAATTTTCGTTTAATAATTTGGTTCGACCGTTGACCAGAAGCTACAATTGTATTCTGCCAATCCATGCGTCTAGATTATGCCCGACCAGTGATTTAAGTGGGAGCGATCATGAGCAATACAAGAGACTGGTTGATGATAACTGAACAGTTTATTCTACTCTCTGACTTTCTCATCTTCTATGAGCCCATTGCGATTATCCAGCTCAGCGCACATGCCATCGCTTTAAAGAAGGGGAGGAGGCAATAGTCAACGGAGACAGTAGCAGGCCGACAGGACCAGACGGGCAGAAAAGCAGGCACGCAGAGAAACAGCCCTGCATGCAAGCGGCAAGCAGGCGGGCATATGTGCGGGCAGGTAGGTAGGCGGGTAGGCAGAGGGACAGCAGAGAGCAGTCAGGCGGGCAGGCAGGCGAGCAGGCTGACGAGCAGGCGAGCAGGCTGGCCAGCAGACGGGCGGGCGAGCAGACGGGCGGGCGAGCAGGCGGGCGGGCGGGCAGGCGGGCGGGCGAGCAGGCGGGTGGGCGGGCGGGCGGGCGAGCAGGCGAGCAGACGGGCGAGCAGGCGGGCGAGCGGGCGTGCGAGGGATCGGGCGGGCGGGCGAGGGGGAGGGATGGCGAGGGGGGTGCGGGCGAGGGGGAGGGCGGGCCAGGGGGAGGGCGGGCGAGGAGGCGGGCGGGCGAGGGGGTGGGCGGACGAGGGGGCGGGCGGGCAATGAGTAGACAGGCAGGCAGGCGGGAAGGCGGGCAGGGAGACCCGAGTGACGGTCCCTTGGGCTCGCAGCTGACGACAAACGCTTACTACTAACGGTCCAGCCGGAGGCAAGGTTCTACGCTCCGAAGCTGTTCCTAGTTCAGACTTTATTCGACAATAGTAGATAATTTGCGAATCAGCCAGATTAGTTCATTAGTCAAAACAGGTCATGTTTCAAATCTAAAAAGTCCATGGTGCCATTAAATGTGTTGGGGATTTGTCCAGAATTACCACTACCACCAAAATATAAATTTATCGACAATACTTGCTTCCGAGCATTTAAGGTCTAGGAATAGCGCTTAAATTTATAAATTCATTTCTCCCTGAAGAAGATCCAAAGAAGATCCACCCTAGGATTATAGCCCGGTGGAATTTAGTCTCTGGTGTAGAAATCTAGAAGCCGGCTGCTCTGGCCGATACTTTCCGAGGTTTCTCCGATCAACATTCGAATGCTGGAGAAACAACTTTACGCACAACGGACCCCGCGCAATCTTTCCTTCCTCATTCTTGCCTCTTCCTTTCTCCTTACAAAGATGCATTCTTACATCCACTACACTTAGGGTTGACAACATATTCATGTAAAAGGGAGGTCACTCCATAAGAAAAAAACAAACAAAAAACGGATCAACACGTTTCTTTTTATAAATATTTAATTTAGACTAACATCGGCTCTATTTCTTTCTTCTCTCCAATTGCGATTCAAGTGAAAAGATTCGTTCACAAAATACAGATGAAGATAGTCTGAGCGTCTCTTTTTATTTTAGTCGCTAGACAGAGACACTATTATGCATGAATCAGAAAAAAGGATATTCATATTTTCTATTCTAAATTAAACAATAAACGATAGGTAGCAGACGTTAGTCATGTGATAAAATAAATAACAACACATGTATAAAATTTACTCAAAGAAGGACGGAAAGACAATTGACGTCAATGGAGGACTGTCCTCCCACATTGAGGACGGTTGACAACCCTGACAACACTACTACACGTGCTGAGAGACCAGGCGGGAGCTTGAAAATGGTTGATGGAGTTCCCTGCTCGGAGCCCTGGTGGAGGAGATACGTGCAGGGACCGGAAGCGGTAGCTCAGTGCATCAACTGATGTCACTGCAGCGCCTCTGACCGGGAGGTACTGGGTTCCCACTCCCCACGGCGGCAGGATTTTCGACACTGGCTTTTCAGCTAGGTCGAATTCAGTCGCTGTCTGGAGGAGAAGTCTAGCGGCCGGCTGCTCTGATCGGTAGTTTTCCGTGGTTTCTCCGATCAACACCAGGCGAATGCCGGAGCAATACCCTAACAAACGGGCCACGGACCGCGTGCGATCTATCCTTCCTCTTCCTATGCACCACACATACAAAACTAATGACCTTAATGGTTCTCGCGGTCGAAAACAACATCCAATTAATCAACAACAGCTGAGTTTTTGAGGATCTGCAAAAGGGTCATGATAATAATATTAAAATTACATATTAGATGCAACATCATTTCGCACATTATTGTTTTATTTATTATCTCAAAATTTGATGCTTCGGAATTATTACTATTTTTATTTTTATTATATTTGCTATTACAATACTAATAATAATTTTATTATTATTATTGGATATTTAAATATAATAACTTAGTCTCTATGATGGTACGGAGGGCAGCAGAGCCCTTGGGAATGTGGCATTATTGATTTTCTGTGATGGAGAACCATGCACCAAATATTACGATTTTATTCCATTACGTGGAAACGGGATCATATCTCTGGCGGCATAGTATGTTCTAAATCAAAGCTCTATAACTTTTAGTATATTTGATGTTTAATTTAATCCAAGCCGATATTTAATCACGAATCGTTGGGAATGTAAATTCAGTTTTTGTCACAATTTCATGTGTAATTAACTAAACGTTTGCGTAATATGCTTTCCAAACCAATACATGCAGAAAATACACAAACACAATGAGAAAGGACGGCCCGGGGAAATTTAGTGAACTACTTTGTCACGAGGTTGCTATAGAACGAAGCTCTGGTTCCCGTGATGCGTAATATATAATTAATTGAAATGGAAGAAAGAACACTACACGGGTAGGGGATTATTTTATACTCGATTTCAATAATCCCCCGGAAAATGAAAAAAAAGCTTTAAAATGCAGAAAGTTTGTAAAAACATTGTGCTTTGAAACTTAGTGATATGTTTATCTTCCTCATCTACTACTATTGAAATAATACCGATGGAATTCATAAGAGAGTTGTGAAAGAGAAATTATATTACATTTTCTTTCAATTTTTTTAAAATCCAGGTAACGACGTTTCTGATATCATCAAATGTCACTCTTTCAATGAGTTGCATTGATCTTTAGGAACATTTTAACAGTCTATTTATAATAATATAAATAACAATAAGGTGTAAGTTAATAATGAAAGTTTAAAGTAATGAATTATGTTATGTTGACCTAGTTTAACAGAAAAATAAAATTTAATATATCTTTTTTCTTAACATTAATGTCATTACATTAATGTCATACATTGAGATGTTTTATAGAAAAACTGAGACTTTTCAAATAGAGTTAAATCGATTAAAAACTAATTATTTTGTTAAAATTTAAATTAGTCTTGAAGTCGTTTAATACTTGAAATATTGTGTCTCTCTTCCTTAGGCAAATATTATATTACTGATTGTTATACATTACAAACATTGACATACGAGAGGACCACCTTATTAGGGACAATAAATAACTCTTTACAATTATAATTTTATCTCTAATTACTTAAATATTTATTTTTAATCTATTTAAATCTACAAGGTTTCACACTCCCAGACCTAATTATATGAAAATTATTCCAATATTTAGGATCGAAACGTCTTCATGTAAAGGGTAATTAATATGAACATCTATTACTTAATAAAAGCCAATAGAACTCATAAGTACATAATAATAATAATAATAATAATAATAATAATAATAATAATAATAATAATAATAATAATAATAATAATAATAATAATAATGATCATGATGATCATGATGAACTGAACTATACGATCATTTCATAAACGACCACTATTTCATAAACGACATAAACTACCAACGACAACTATGCTCTTGATATCCATTAAGTCAAATGAAAAACAAGGGGACCTTCTTTCTGCCGGGCTACTGCAGATGATCCAGAGGAACATTAACAAGATGTCATAGAGGGGATGATTATACAAAACGTAAAAGGAAGACTGGCGAACTTGCATGTCGTTAGAATCACAAGAAGGCATCCGGCTCTCTGACTGACATCTGGATAACGAAGAGCTTATCTGTAGGCGTTAATCATGAAGAATGTTGAAACCGGGAGCGGTAGCTCAGTGCATCAACCGATGTCACTGCAGCGGCTCCGACTCTGCAGGTCCTAGGTTCGAGTCCTGACAGCAGCAGGATTTTTGACACTAGCTTTTCAGCTAGGTCGAATTCAGTCGCTGTCTGGAGGGGAATTCTAGCGGCCGGCTGCTCTGATCGGTAGTTTTCCGTGGTTTCTCCGATCAACACCATGCGAATGCCGGAGCAGTACTTTACCAAACGGGCCACGGACCGCGCGCGATCTGTCCTTCCTCTTCCTCGTCCTATCCTCTCCCCTTACATACACACACTAACATGCACTACACTACCACATATTCCGAGAGTCCGGTCGGGAGCTTAGAGCTTGTCCCGGCTGGGGCGGTGCCCCGCTGGTGGGAGAGTCTTGGTTAGGGGAAAACCCCACTAGCCGACGGTAGGTCGGCGCCGGATCTCACCATCCAACGGGGGAACATCACCGGCATCTCCCGAGAAAAGAACATGCCCTACACTAACGGGACTAATGACAGAAGTTGAAAAAAGCCCGGAAAGACGAAAAAAACAATCAATCAATCAAGAATGCTGAAGCGTGTGTGCATCTCTGGACATCTTGCGCCGAAGGATGTTGCACGGACACTAATACCCCTCATGCGCAAGACCTGATCGCGTCCAAACATCAATTACCGGATTAGTATTTTTGTTTCTTAAAAAAATCTTGAAATATGCTGTTAAAAATATGCATTTATGAAATTATGAAATATGCACTTTCATATGCAATTAAAATTAACAACATTTCATTTCGTGAAATTGATCTTGGCTGTCCGGGTGACGCCTCGTTGAAGGCTGTGTTGGCGACCTTTAGATCATCTTATCGTGGTCTTCCTCAGGGCTGGTCTGCGCCGGAATGGACTGGGTTTGGGTTTATCAGGATCGAAACGTCGGCAACACAGCCTTAGACGCGGCGTAATCCGGACAGCCAAGATCAATTTCATGACTCTGGCCGCGGAAGCCTACGACTTTACTTAATATTTCATTTCCTCTATGAACCCTTCTTGATACAATTCAGGAGAATCATGTTTGGAATAAAAATATATATTTTCCTGCAAACATAATATAATCTTTCTTTCTTTGCAAGAGAAATAATTGAAGTATATATTCACCATATTTGTCAATTTATTTTGGGGTGTATACTTTGGTTTTTGTTTTTTTGCACAAATGTAATTTTTTTAACATATCTCACGTAGTTAATATGCACATTTTTTTTTGCAATTTGTAAACACTACTGTATTTGCGAGTTAGGGTGCTTCAAATGACTTGAAATGACGTTTTTCGAAAACTCAAAAATTGTTTGTAAAAAGAGCTTTAGCTTTCGCATTTACAGTAACGCTTAAACGCCATTTTCATAAAAACGGCTCTAATTTTTCAATGAAAATTGCTATTTAGCACGAGGTTTTAGCCTTCTTTAATATTCTTAAAGTAATATTTCGGTTATACTATCTGAAAACAGAAATGTTGCCCAAATTTCAAAAAACAATTTGGGCGGCGATAAATAGCAGATGGCAAGAGGATAAGGTCGTAGGCTAGTCGTAAAGCCGAAGACAGTAAAGCCAATCCACACAAAGGAAATTAGAAACCTTGACTACGAAAAAGTCTGTGCCATTCTGTAGCACCGCTAGTTACTTTCTCGTATACATACCTATATACACATCTATACATAATATAAGTTGTGAAGAGAAAGTTATGAAATAGAATGTAAAGAATTTGGAAAATGTTAATCAGAAGAGAAGAAGAAAAAGCAGAAAAAAACAGTAAAACTATGAAGAAAAAAGTAAAATTCTTAAGGAAAGGGTACATTTATTTCCATAAAGTTTAAAAAATCCCTAGAGCGGGAGCCTAAAACTTTTGTCTAGAGACGTGTTGCTAAAGACGAAAAAGACCTTTGTTTGACGATGTGCTGAAATTTGGGCTCAGTTTATTATTACCCTGAGCACAAAGCTGCGCACGAGAGTTCCGCACTTTACCTTCTCACGCGCAACTTCGCCACGTGGCGGGGACCCCCGGATTGCGGGGCCATTTTGCTCGCCCAAGCAAGTGGTTATCTGTGTAGACTGATATGGTTGAATATCCCGGAAACTTGCGGGGTCGCGTAAGAAGGTTAAGTGCATTGTAAGATAGAGCCCTGCGTTGTCGCAGCGGCGGAGCCTGTGCCGTGGCTCGTCGTCATGGGCGGCGAGGGCGGCGAGGGCGGCGAGGGCGGCGAGGGCGGCGAGGGCGGCGAGGGCGGCGAGGGCGGCGAGGGCGGCGAGGGCGGCGAGGGCGGCGAGGGCGGCGAGGGCGGCGAGGGCGGCGAGGGCGGCGAGGGCGGCGAGGGCGGCGAGGGCGGCGAGGGCGGCGAGGGCGGCGAGGGCGGCGAGGGCGGCGAGGGCGGCGAGGGCGGCGAGGGCGGCGAGGGCGGCGAGGGCGGCGAGGGCGGCGAGGGCGGCGAGGGCGGCGAGGGCGGCGAGGGCGGCGAGGGCGGCGAGGGCGGCGAGGGCGGCGAGGGCGGCGAGGGCGGCGGGAGCGAGGAAGGGCGAGGGGAGCGGTGTCGGGAGCTGCCTGAGGTATCTTGCGTGGGGGCGAGCACACTCGTTCTGCAAACTTGAGAGTTCCTCCGCACCTTGCAAGTTCTGGGCCCGCCCCCCCTCCACGGCGCAAAGGAAGTTTTCTGCGTACGCAGGCGGCGCGTCGGGCGGGCGAGGGGGGGAGGGCTTTGCGTAGGCGTCCCGCTGGCGTTATTTTGGTTCCGGGTAGACGATTTGACCCATATGTGTGTCATTTAAGTGTCGCACAGCTGCAAGTAGGCGTCGTGATGCGGTGATGAACGCGGCGCGAGGCGTTGTTGAGGCGCCATTTTGTCGTCCGTCTCGGGATTAGGTGTGTTACACTCGCGGTTTACTAATTGTACATGTGCCGTTTAGAAATAGAACAGTCTTTAGGTGTCGCACAGATTTGAAAAAAACAGTACGTGTCATTAAATGCGAAGGCGACTTTTGCGTATGGCACAGACCTCGTTTAGGCGTCGCGCAGGAGTCAGGACTGGAACGTATATGTAGGTTTGCTGCGGTTCATTGCGTTATTCTCAAAGTTCAAGGGTAACCTCCAAAACCATTACCCATTAGGATAGTAACGAGCATCGAGAGGTCATGGGAAATGTAGCGTAAAATTCTCTTAATTACTAATTTCCAATGCGCACTGAAATTAAAAGAAACCTATGTGTACTCCAACCAGGCGAGCGGTTTTGTTACACACCCGGGAACTCGGCAAGAATTAAAAAAAGAGGAATGAGTAACGATATTGACAGAAAAATGCAAAAATGCGATAGGCTTATTCCACCTATACTCATCCTGCGTGTGCCGTCTGAATTGTCATACTGTATGCCCCTCTACTTAGACACAACTGACGTTAGGCTATAGCAAGGCTCCAATGAGGTGACCGCTGGGCATTAAATATTTGCTATTCACATCTTCTGTAATGGAACAATAACCTTTTTATTTATTTTGAGTAAGTAAAGAACTGATTAATAGTGTATTCCTATACACTATACTGCAGCATTCGTTACTGCAGCATTCGTGAAGACGGCTTTTTTATTTTTTATTTGTTACATTGTTGTAAGACGGTATTTTATTTGTAGTTCTTGGGCAGTGTGCGCGCAACTTTGCGTAAAACACATTCAAGTTAATCTCTCGCTTTTATAAATTAATTATTATTATTACTAATATTTTTTTCATGTTTCAACTATTAATAGTTAAATTGTTGGGAAGGGATTCTGAAACTCAAGAAAGCGTGCGCAGATGATTTTCTCCCCCATATGTCACAGACAGTTTTTTACTATTTTTGACTAAATAAATACCTAAATATCATTTGGGGATGTCTGTTTAGTGTAATCTAGGGTAACTAGTATAATCCTATTTTCCTGGAGTTCTTCCTCAACGCACAGTCTGTGTGCGTGCGCCCGCCCGCACCTCGCGAGGAGAGTGTCGAGCGTGCGCGAGAAGGGGGCAGAAAAGTTGACAGGCGCGCGTGGGAGAGCACGCATCGCTCTGTCCGGGCCTGTCCGAGGTTCGCACTCGGGACCACGAAACAGCTAGAACCTGCACCCAGGCCCCTTCGGTGCTCGTTTCGTGAACGCGAAGGCCCATAATTAGGGTGGGGGAGGGATTCCAGATTGAATGACGAAAGAGTGAATGAATGAATTTATTTTGCAACTTTATAAATATACAAAAGTTGAATTCGCTTAAGGGGGAAGATACAGCTTACAGCAGTTAATTTTTTATTATTTTTATACTTTTTTCTCCTTTATAATAATACTCCACAGCAGTGAAAATGAACTGACATACCGAAATATCTTTCTTCTGCAAGCAAAAATTTGCTTTTAACTTTAAATTTTTTTTTTTTGAAAAATAAAAATTCAACCAATTTTTTATGCACTGACTTAGTATTTCCCTGATAACTCAAATAATTTTGAAGATGTTAGGTTCGCACTCGGGACCACGAAACAGCTAGAACCTGCACCCAGGCCCCTTCGGTGCTCGTTTCGTGAACGCGAAGGCGCATAATTAGGGTGGGGGAGGGATTCCAGATTGAATGACGAAAGAGTGAATGAATGAATTTATTTTGCAACTTTATAAATATACAAAAGTTCAATTCGCTTAAGGGGGAAGATACAGCTTACAGCAGTTAATTTTTTATTATTTTTACACTTTTTTCTCCTTTATAATAATACTCCACAGCAGTGAAAATGAACTGACATACAGAAATATCTTTCTTCTGCAAGCAAAAATTTGCTTTTAACTTTAAAAACTATTTTTTTTTAAAAAAATAAAAATTCAACCAATTTTGTATGCACTGACTTAGTGTTTCCCTGATAACTCAAATAATTTTGAAGATAATGAGTTGCCGGAAATATGGATTAGAGTTCAATAATACACTGAATGCATTGCACTTCTATCCAATAAATATGTTTTAGTTGTTTTTTTTACTATTTTTTACAGGTTTTCTTGTCATATATCTCTTAATATTTCCAAAATTTGTGTGCACATCCGATCATTATAACACTTGAACATAATAAGAACAACAATAATTGTGACTTCAAAACCAAAGAATCTTGTATTAAACACGTATTCCCGTTAAATATCAAAATCCAGTCCCTATTAAACAGCCCCATTTAATTCCTATTAAATTTCTACATTCGTTATCTAATGTATTTAAATAAACGTGTATCCACTGTTTAAAGGAGAATCGTAGTGGCTGCCTGCTCTGCGTGGTTTCTCCGAACAATACCAGGCGAATGCCGGAGCAAAAGGAGAAGCCTGGTAGTTTTGGCACTAGCATGGGGTAGGTTGGCACCAAAGACATTGGAATAGTATAGTTGGCACCTACTTCCATGAGTGTAGCGCAATCAATGCCAAAATGATTTTTCCATGCTTTGTTTACTCACGCAAACAAGATTGTTATCGTTTGGTCGAGCAGAACTGCATAACATTTGCAACTACAGCTATCTTGTAGTTTCAAAATGATCTGTCTTATTTCTTTCTAATAAAAAATACTTGTATTTTTTGGAATACTGTGTCAACCAACTCCAACTAAAAAGTGACAACCCACCACGAACAGAATATTTTTTATTAAAGATTGTCGTAGATACAAAGGAACTCGGAACTAAACAGGCACACGAAAATCAAGAGCTTGGTTGAAGGTTTCAGTCCAAAAAGAGTGAAGTCAAATCTTTCCTTCCCAATATTGCAGAAGATAATCAATGAACGACCAAACATTTCGACGTACAAACCTAAAGGTCAACCAATCCCTTGCGCCAAACAGCCTCGGTCTCCCCTGTCTTAAATGGGCCATGGACCGCGCAATCTTTCCTTCTCATCCTTGCACCTTTCTCACCCTTCACATACATACTTACACTTCAATGCCCTACACAAAGACGCACGTTAAGAGATTCAGACTGGAGCGTAGAGCCCGTCACGGCTGAGGTGGAGCGCCGCTGCGCGAGGGGAAATACCTGGAGGGGAACATCAGCAAACAGACGTGTACGACGGCGCCGATGGGGATGAACTGCAGCCACCTTCCTGGAATGTCATGCACTACTCTTACGGGGCTAATGACCATAGCAGTTGTTGTACCCGGAAACGCTATATAATCAATCAACAATCAATAAGCATCGATGCTTGTGCGTGCACGCGCGCGCATGTGTGTGTGTAGAAGGAGATGTGTGTGTGTGTGTGTAGAGGGAGATATGTGTGTGTATGTGTGTGTGTGTGTGTGAGAGAGAGAGAGAGAGAGAGAGAGAGAGAGAGAGAGAGAGAGAGAAAGAGAGATTGACGGAGAAGGAGGAAAAGAGGGAAAACAATACTTAAAATTATGTGGTAATTGCAGTAATTATTTTTTCTACTACGTGGTTTAATGCTGTCATTTGATGGCTGCAACCTATTGCATAATGATAGTCGTTACAATGCAGATTTCATTATGATACAGGTTCTTGACCAATCACAGTGAAATTCAAACGAAGTATTGACACTTAATTGATAATTGAGAATCGTTCAAACCAAGTATTGACACTTAATTGGTAATTAAGAATCGTTCTAGTAAATGTTTCGTTCGATTGTGTTCATTAAAATTGCATTTGATATTATATTATACTTGTCAGTTTTAATTTCTTTTATTCTTAGTATTTTTTGTGAAGTATTATTTAAAATAAACTGTATCGTAATTTCACTTTGATCCTATTTGACTAGCGCAGTACTCCCTCGCAGGCGGCCGTGGCTGATCCTGCACGCCAACTGCCATGAAACGATTCAATGTGAAAGTTTAACTTATAAAAGTTGTAAAAAAGTACCGTATTAAACGCAACGTAATGGGTATTCATACACTCGTGTGAGCAAGGAACGAGGTCGTATCGTAACATCACACTCGTATATTAATACCCATCCTTACATCATCGTTTCATAATGTACTATTTGGCTTCCCATTCTACACAATCAGTTTTATCTTACGTCGATCCTGATGGATCAGACATGAAGATATATGAGTATGAGTGCATAACAAACAGAGAGGAAGATAAACAAGGGGAGGGGGTAGGCATGTGGAATGAGTGTTTCGAAACTAAAAGATATTTCGGTTTATTTGATGAACAAATCAAGAGAGTAACACGTTATTCCCAATCGATATCAAGGTGACAACCTCCGGACTTCTCAAAAACATTTGTCTTCTTCTTGAAACAAGACGGTGAACTCCAGCGAAAAATGTTGAAGATCTTGCCCCCCCCACCACCACCACCACCACGAAAGAAGGGACGAAAAGGACGTACACCACTCGCTCGCACCCTACGCAGCCGCCTCACTTCTACCAGGCGTGCCACGCCGCCGCAGCCGCCGTCCCCGCCAGCCCTTGCATTACATTCATTACTCCTCTCATCTTAATTGAATTGGGTGAAAAATTAACCGAGCCATCTAAATTAGTGTAAAATATTCTTCATTTGAGTGAGAGAAACATTACAAATTCCGCGCAAGTGGATGGCTGGCGATAAGTCATCTCCTCAGCTCCTCGCACCTTTCGTTCGCGTGCGGGTCCCGCTTGTCCCTAATTACGAACCCGTTGCGTTTCGTTTTACGCTTCTCTTATAAAATTACAATTTTAGTCCAATGAGTTTTTTGGAGTCCCGTCTTTCATTACACCCCGTCGACGGCGGGCGCAGTGTCTGCTCCCACGGGCTAATCCCCTTATCGGAGTAGAACTTTACAGCTCGTTGTAAAGTGATTTGGGTCTGCGGTTTTATTTCGTCTTTTGGAGCAGCTGCGTTTTATTTTTCTTAGCTTTAGGACACGTAATTATTTTGCCTGCTTGGTAATATGAAAAGCACTGCTTCTCTGCGGGCATTCGCGACGTCAATATTGACTCGAGTAGTAAACAGGAGTCTTCTTTGCTACGTTGTAGTACATTTTGTTTCCAGAAATATTTATTTTCTTCCCAAATTGTGTAAAGTGTTGTCACTGAAAATAAACATTGGAAAATTTCATTAACTATCAGCAAAATGTTACATTTTTTTGTCATTTACTGTTTTATTTTTCTTCTTTTGTTGTAGATTTTTTAAAATTTCCATTTGAAAACCGTCAAGTGTTTGGTGCAGTTTTTCACGAACTAGAATGTACAGAAATAAATTTTTCTGAGAGTTAATACAGTTTTCAATGAAAGCAAACTTAGAAACGTGCTATTCACTTTCGTATCGAAATTTATATTGTTCGTTATTTATTGTTAAATCTCCCTGATACATTTGCTCAAACAACTATTAGTGAACTTTCACTTGTGGAGTCCATTCATCAATTTAAAAGGAGAGAGAAGTTGATTTATGCAATATTGTGTTTGCGACAGTTTCTTTATGAAAGTTTTTCTGAAAAATATACTTAGAAAATAGAAATATTTTGCAAGTTTCAGTTTTTCTTTCTTTTCGAAAATAATTTGAACAACCCCTCTTGTTCTGAAAATTTTTCTGATATTTACTGTTTACGTTGTTTGTACATTGTAAGTGTGCACATATAACTTATTACTAAAGATTTCACAGAACCATGTTTGATTCCTAAGCTTCATTGCTCTAAAACTCTATTTTTAATTATCATTTTGTTATGTCATATTCCTGAGGAAACCTTACAAAATTTGAACAAGCTCAAAAAATTACTTTCCATTACCGTTTACCTCTTTTTTTATTTCCCTGACCATTCAATAAATTTCCGAGTTTAAAATTTATAGCTGATACATAAAATTCGGTTATTGATGTTCAGCCGTGATTTGAAAACTAATTAATAGCCCTTCAATCTTTATAACGACGTGAGCGCGTATGTCCGCCCATGTCATCCCGGTCGGTTCAGCATGTCCCACGCCACGAACCCGCCCGACGAGTGAGCAGCCATCGCGTCTGCTTACAAGTTGGCTCATTTGAAAGCGATGCATTTCCCCAATGCATCATTGGAGTCGCTTCCCGCGATGCTAATCACCTCCGTCGCGCCGGGGGCCTCGGCTCTATCTCCATGTTTAGAAAGGAATCATGCCAATGTTTAATTTGCATGGCGCAGCGCACGTAAACCGCAGCCGGTTGTCTCGCCGCGACGGCGGCGACGGCGGCGACGGCGGCGGGCGCAGGGGCGGGGGCGACAGCATGCTACCCGCTCGTCGGTCGGTGGCAGCGGCGGCGACGGCGGTTACAGCCAGAAGCCACAATTTCTCCTTAAAGACCTAAAAATTACGCCCTCCCCTCGATGTTTGTGACTCATTTTCTTCTTGCACGTTACTGAACATGGACGTCGCGCCAATTTTCCGGGCACACATTCCAACACTCGTTTTGTAACACTATTAAGACCGAGAGATAGGGCGACGGAGAGAGAGAGATAGAGAGGGGCGACGTCGACCTCCCACTACTGGCGCCGCCGCCGCCACCGTCGCTCGCCGGCTGTGCATACTAAGTCGGAAGAGTGCGCTATCAACGTTTCAGAATGAGAATTGCAGTGGGCTGAGCAAAGTTGCGCGGGGTCTTAAGCAGGCCATGCTCGCTCTCGTCTCCGCCGCCGCCCCCGCCGCCAGTCACTCAAACGGGCGCCAGCCGAGGCGGGGCAAGGAAGGGATTCGCCCGGCGTTGTCGTTGGCCAGATCTCCTCATCTCCATTTTTATCTAAAAAGAAAAGGCGGGAGACACGAGGAAAAAAGAGAGACGGAGCGAAAGAGGAACGAAGAGAGACGGGGTGAAAGAGTCGCAGGACGAGGGGAGGGCATTAGGAACCTCATGTACTTATTAGCCTAATTAGAGCAGCGTTTTCTCCCCATTAAAATTTCCGCCGTTAGGAGGTACAAGTTGGCTGCAGTGGAGGCGGCGGCGGCGGCGGCGGCGAGGGAAGCTTTGCTGGGTGCTGTCGTGGGGCGCAGCCGCAGGAGGGGAGGGGGCGGAGGGGAGCGGGGAGGAGCTAGAAGGGAGACGCGTAGAACGAGGAGGGGCGAGGGACGGAGTGGTGAGCGAGGAATAATAACGGAGCGGAACGGAAAGAGGTAGGTCGAGCAGAGGGGGGAAAGCAAAATGGGGCAGGAAGTAGACAGAAAGGGGCAGGAGGAGAAGAACCGGACCAATGCAAGAGAACGTCGACGAGGAGGCACATGTTGCAGTTGTGGGGCATGGGGGCTGCCGTACAGCGGGTCCGAGTGATGTTTGGCGAGGCGGAGAGGGGTGATTGGAACGACGTGAAACGGAATGACGGCAGAAGCGGGAAGATGATAGGTGAGGGGAAGATAGGAGAACGCCTGGAGAAGGGAGGAGGGGCTGAAGCAGGCGTTCGCAAGAAGTGAGAAGCAAATCCGAGATGGGGTGCACGCAGCGGAGTGAAGAAGTGTAGGATCTTGTGTGGGAGAAGGGTAGAAGCGCGGAGAGGAATGAAGCGTGCAAAGAGGCATGAGATGGAACTGGTAAAAGCAAGCTGGAACAGGGTGACTAAGGTGAGTAGGATAGAGAAAAACAAGCGGGCGGGCAGTGTGGGCGGAGCGGAGACGTCAGGTTAAGTTGAGATGGATAGAGCGTGCGGGTGGATAGAGCGAAGCATGGCAGAAGCGTGGTGGGACGGTGAAATAGAGCGGCCCGAGCGGGGCAATTGGCAAAAATAGGGAGGATCGGGTGGGGAGAAGAGCAGTGAGAAGGGTGGGGAGCTGTGAAGAAGGGGCGCGCGGTGTGGAGAGAGGACGGTGGGAGAAGTGAGGTTAGAAGGAGGTGAATAGAGCGGTAAAGGGATGGAAAGGGACGGGAAGTGGGGGAGGGAAGAGTGACAGCAGCCTGGTGAGACGAGGTGAGGCAAGTAGAGCGAGAATGGGCGGGGCGATTGGCAGGATCGGGCGGTGAGGAGCGGAGGGATTAGGATGGTGAGGGAGGAGCGGTGTGGAGGAGGCGTGACGGTGTTGAGCGAGCAGGAGCAGGATGCAGCTGTGCGAAGCGGAGAAGCGAGGTTAGCATGAGGTGGATAGAGATGGCTAGGGACGGAAGGGTAAAGACGAAGTGGTATGAATAGAGCAAAGTATTGCAGAGGCGTGGGGAAACGAGGAGGGAGCAGTGCGGCCCCAGCGGTAAGGGGCGTGGCGATGGAGATGAAGACAGCGGAGTGAGGTAGGATTTGGCGGGGCGAGACGGGACAGGGCGTGATGGGGTAGAACGGGACGCAGCCCGGCGGGGCGGGGTTGACTTAGGCGTAGCGGGGCGGGGTGAAGAGGGGTTGAGCGGAGCGGGACGGAGCGTGGCAGGGTGGAGCGACTCAGAGCAAGGCGGGGATAAGCGGAACGGGGTGGAGCGGGGCGCAGTGGGGTTGAGCGGGGCGGACGGGAACGGAGCGGGGCGTAGATGCGTGGAGTGAGGCGGGGCGGGATGGCGCGGAGAGGGGCGGAGCGGAGCGGGTTTGAGTGAGGTTGAGCTGGGCGGGGCGGAGCGGAGATGCGTGGAGCGAGGCGGAGCGGGGTGGCGCGGAGCGGGGCGGGGCGGAGCGGAGGGGAGCATAGGGCCGGAGGGGAACGGAGCGGGGATGAGCGATGAGGAGCAAGGCTGGGCGTAGACAGCGGGGAGTGGCGAAGCGGGGGTGGGGCAGTGTGGTGACTAGCAGGCGGCTGCGCGCGCAGGGGCTGTCTCCGTGCTCAGATAAGTCTCTGGATTAGGCGCCTGGAGGAGTGGGCGCGATGCTCGCGTGGAGCCGAGCACACGAGGCCCAAGCACGACGGAGCGCCGTTGCTGCAACGATGGAGCTCCTCGAAAGCAGTGCAGAGGCTGGCGTACCCCGGACTGCGGGCTGAGAATCTTGGGCATACGACCTCGATGTCAGTCTTAAGGCAAGACGTTGCACAATTCTATCAAATCAACGGTTTGGTTGCGCAATTTTTTCGAATATTTTTCCCATTGTCTACTATCGCCTTCATGGCAATCATGTTTGTTATCATTATTCCAACATTTATTTGAACTCATCCGGTTTCATCTGCTTTTTGAACAGATTGATAAAATGTATCTTTACAAAGCATGCCTAGATGCTTTGCGATTTAAATGTAGCTAAAAGTTTGTGCTGTCGCTCAAATATACACATTACATCATTGAAATTTGAAAGTTTTTGTTTTACTTTTCCTCCGTACGCTGTAGTTATGGAGGAAAAATAATTCCAATCAACTCAACAATGCGATCTCCGATTTTTGGTGGTAAAATCCGTGCTTAAGATTCTTTCGAGCTGTAACTACGCACGTCAGCGTTGAAGCCTATAATTGATATTCCAAAGATGGTGAATATTCCTTTAAGTGGCACCGGGAACTGTAGCTTAGTGCATCAACTGATGTCACTGCACCGCCTCAGACCGGAAGGTCCTTTTCGACACTAGCTTTTCACCTAGGTCGAATTCAGTCGCTGTCTGGAGGACAATTCTAGCGGCCGGCTGCTCAGATCGGTAGTTTTCCGTGGTTTCTCCGGTTAACACCAGGCGAATGCCGGAGCAGTACCCTACCAAATGGCCGCGCGCGATCTGTCCTTCCTGGTCCTTGTCCTATCCTCTCTCCTACACACACACTTACACTAACATTCACTACGCTACCACATATTCCGGAAGATCAGTCGGGAGTTTAGATTTTGTCCCGGCTGTGGTGGTGCCCCACTGGTGGGAGAGTCCTGGTTAGGGGGAAACCCCACTAGCCGACGATAGGTCGGCGCCGGATCTCCTCATCCAGCGGGGGAAGATCACAGCCAACTCCCGATGAAAAAACATCCACCACACTTACAGAAATAATGACCTATGATATTGACGCGCCAGGAATCACCAATCAACCTTCAAGTGGCGACGCAATACACGCAATTTTGTACCCTAAAATAGGGTGGCTGGAAGTATTGGCTACTAACAACTCTCAGATTAAAAGCGTTTCATCTGAAACATCGGAACATTGGAACTTAGATCTAGTAACCGTTCCGGAGATTATTAAAAAATTCAATTTACATGTATTTTACAATAATCTTGTCACATTTTCAAAATGTTTTTGGCCGGAGTCGAAGAAAGTGGTTTTATACATGGTTCCGATTTCAATAAAATTTCTGAAATGTGAAAAATCCCAAAGGTACAAATTTATATTCGAACCTTTCCTTCCCCTTAAATATTATGCAAAATTATTTTTGAAAGTAATTTAACTCTAAAGTACACTCTTTACACGAGATCATACCTTTTCTCTTAACATATGAATAGTCGCTGAGTTATAACTCAGAGAGGAGGAATGGTTTTGGTTTCCTGCGCATTTACAATAATTTATATTATTAATAGGATATCTTAGTACCCCCTAACACAAATAACATCTACAAGTATGTCAACACTATTAATTGTGATCATTGAATTTCTTGTCACCGAACAGTCGTGGATCAACAGTTTTTAAAACCTGCCGCAATATTGTTGGCGAGAGAGAACGCAAACGTTTGTGAAGTTGGTACTGCGCGACGCAACCTAACCTTTGCAGTAAACGGTGCGAACGTGTTTGTTGCTCCCTTCTTTATATTCAGAGCACGCGGGCTAAGATCTGAAGTGGAAAATTTCGTGAAATATGGATGAGCCATTGGCGCGCTCCAAAATATCGGCTGATGTTTCCTCAGTCGCGCAGTGCACCGGGCGTTATACTGACGAAATTACATTGTGCGAAACTCGCGTTCGAGTTCCAGACATTTACGCTGTCAAGAAGCGCGACATTTCGGCAGATTTATTTATTGCTTGCCGTTTCCTCGCCATTTCAGAAAATAAATAGACATATATTTTGAAATCTTGTGATTAAAGACCAACAAACATTTTGTGAAATTATCTTTAATTTGATAAAATGCTCATTAATCAGGTTCTATGAGAAAGTTGATTGATTGATTGAGTGATTGATTGTTAGTGAATAGGAACGTGTCAACTACACAGGTCATTAGTCCCATAAGTGTAGGGCATGTTTTTTCATCGGGAGGTGAAACCACCTCTCCCGGTATGAGAATGTTAAAACAAAACAAAACACACCCTGCAGAAATTAAAAATAGATATTTTTATTGCACGTTAATTAAATGAAGCAGGAGGTGATAAAACAGCATATATTTTCTCGCATTATTGGAAATAATTACGTTAGTATATAATTACATATAGTTTACATATTATTGGACGTAAAGTGGATATTTCATCGCGAGAGTGTTGATAGACTGTAAGAAATAAATATCATAGCTTTATCTTACTTATTCATAGAAATGTTTAAACCTTTATTTTCGTTTTTCTCAAATCTTCGTATAGTGGCTTAGTATGTTATTGCCTCGAGATCTTCAAATATGTTATTGTTTTTAGTATGGCAGACATTTTAATTTCCATAATTGTATAATCTAATATTAAATAAAAATCAAATACAAATTGAAATTTATGTCATACTAAAAATTCAATTATAACTTGAAAAAGTCCCATTCAATCAATTCCAACGAAGCGCCTGTGATGCATATCTGAATTTATTTCGATTTACAGGAACAGTAGTCATTTATAACTTTTACAAGTAAAACAATCGTGAATAAATTTAACCTTTGCAATATTTACAGTACATTATACAGAATAGAAGGAATAGTATTTCATACAAGCTTGCCTTGATTACATTGAAGTGAGCATTGACAATTTCTGAATACTATAATCAGTCGTCAAAACTTCTTAAATAAAAGAAATGTATTTGTTAATTCTAAGTTAAATATACTACATTTCTTAAACTTATTTCATTTCCTAAGAATTATACATCACACGATTATCGTGACAGGCAACAATGATAATATAATTTGTAACCCCGCGGTGGCATTTTGCGAACTGACAGCGCGTCGAAAAAAGGACGGGAAATTTCAATTTACCATTGCGATTTTTTTTTTCAATTTCCAAAAATCCAGAGAGTTCGCCAAAAATTAGACCAGCACCATATTCTTTATTATTCTTTGCTAATTCGTAAAAAAATTATAGAAAAATATTTGGAGAAGTAAATATTTGTGGAAATAAGTGCTTGAATTTAAAAATTGCCTGCGTTTCAGGTAAAATTACACAAAAAATACTCATATTTTCGAAAAATAGAACGTACACGATTATCGTGACAGGCAACAATGATAATATAATTTGTAACCCCGCGGTGGCATTTTGCGAACTGACAGCGCGTCGAAAAAAGGACGGGAAATTTCAATTTACCATTGCGATTTTTTTTTTCAATTTCCAAAAATCCAGAGAGTTCGCCAAAAATTAGACCAGCACCATATTCTTTATTATTCTTTGCTAATTCGTAAAAAAATTATAGAAAAATATTTGGAGAAGTAAATATTTGTGGAAATAAGTGCTTGAATTTAAAAATTGCCTGCGTTTCAGGTAAAATTACACAAAAAATACTCATATTTTCGAAAAATAGAACGTAACGTAATTTGAAGCTCTGTTTCTGATTATCACATTTCATTAAGACAAAAATTATTTTCATAAATGTAATTTTAGGAAGACTCCGAAAAAATTGAATTTTTGCAATTTTCGAAAAATCAAGTACTTTTTTAAAAAAAGGTCCTGCACCATTCTCGTAAACATCCTTTACGCTATCCGAGGTCAATATTCAATAAACAAAATTGATGTTTTTTTAAATGTCCCAGGGACCTCAAGTAAAGTACCTCTCAAAAAAATTGTTTCAATTTCAAGAGGCCATGACATCAGTCAGATAGATTGGAGAATACCAATTTTGGTGAAAATCCTGCTTACGTTTAGCCGCTAGCATTGTTCATAGACAGCTAATGACAACTAACGGACGGACAGATGTATTGCTGTCAATCGATTTTTCGGTATCATATATCCACAAAATATGGATTATGACTACACATGTTAGAGAAAGATTTTTACTGCTTCTATATTAATTGCTCTTCCCTGGGTGTGTCCGAAAAGGAGCGGTATACCGGGTGACCCACCAACTATGGGCCACTCCCATAACTTTTAAACCGTTCACGGAATCGACATGCAGTTTTCTCTCAACAATACAGAATCATGAGACAAGTAGTATACAGTAGAGGTATTGTTTGAAATATTTTTAGTTTTCGAGAAATTTAATCATCTTTGAATTTTTAAATGGAACTATATATTTTTCTCATCAGCAGTGGATAGATAATAAAAAGAAGAATCTAACGATATAACATATGTTAGTATTTTGATAGGAATTGTAGAATAATAGTAGGCTTTCTGACATGTGATTTTAAATTAAACGGACGTTACTTCCTTTAGTAACCCTTGCAACTGTCGCCTTTGGGGAAGATGGCCTTCACTTCGCGGCGCCGCCGTCCATAACAGGCTTGGCGCCGCGAAGACTACCTTCCTCAAAGATGGTACTTGCAAGGGGGAATATTGTCCGTTGAATTTAAAATCACATGGCAGAAAGTCTATTTTTATACTAAAATTTCTAACAAAATACTGACATATGATACATCATTGGATTCCACATTTAATGATCTATTCACTGTTCGCAAGAAAAATATACCATTCCATTTAAAAAATTAAGATGATGAAATTTCTGAAAAACTAAAAATATTGGGAACAATATCTATTCATAATATTACTTGCCCCACGATTCTGCATTGTTGGGCGAAATCTACATTTCAATATCGCAAACCGTTTATAAGTTATAGGGTGGCCCACAGTTGGTGGGACACCTGTATTTAAGGACAAGAATTATCCACTTTGTCGTTACCAGGGACTGATAATAAGAGATTTTCTGTGGAAAATTAGCCTTTTTTCCAGCAGCATTACAATACTCTATCTATACTGCGTAAGCATTAGCGAGAAAGTAAAATTGAAATACAAAAAGACAAAAGGAACCCAATATTTTCAAACAGTGTTTTTAAGTCTTAAACCTAAATGTAGTCGAGTTAAATTTCATTGAACACAACACATAAGTGATAATGGCTTTAAGCTTTACAAAGAATTCTCTACAACCTTATAAGTTTTCTTATAAGTGTTCACAAACGGTTCCAAACATTAGGTGTTAACCTCTCTACATATTTCGACGTAGAAAAAAAGTGACTGTTAAGTCTTGCGGGTTGCTGCAAGTGATGGAAAGGGACAACAGATAGGTACCACAATGGTCACATGTGGTGGACAAACCGATCACAGGCAGCGTGCAAAGAGTTGCATACGAACACGTAAGTAGTAATTTCCTGAAACAAAGTCGACATAGTTTTGAGGTGTAGATGGTGGAAAGTAAACAAGTATGAGAAAGGCATAGTTTTCTGAATTTCGAAACAATAATTGATAATTGAAAACTCAAATAACGCAGTTTTTTGTTTCTCACAATTAGATACTACCTCTCTAGACACATTTTGTTATTTTTTGTATTTCCTACATACAAGTATTTTTAATTAAACCTTGGTATCTTTGTAGATCTCTACTTGTCTTTGCGTCTTTCAGTTCGCGTTCTATATTTCTATTTTTGACCTTGGTACATTTTTTGGTTTTGGTACGTTTAGTTAAAGGCTCTTGTTTCATGAATTACGCAGTTAAAATACTGAATCACGTTTACCAATCATTGTAACAATCAGCAGATGTATTATTTTCCAGATAAAGAGCTTGCCAACGTTTCAGATATTTCATTTTCTATCTCCAGTTCTTACAATTGCCTACGAAGAAAGACCTGATCAGTGAAGAGCTAATAATGGTTATAAATAGATTACATTATTTGCAAGTCCTGACGATGGAAAAATGAAATTTCCCAAGGACGACCAGCGCATATCTACACTTTTAGTGTGCACACCCATCACACTGTGAAACACTTTTCTTATCAGTATTTTTCCGCAGCAGTCTATTTTGTTGTGTTACTGGCACCGGACCGTCCTTGGGCCATATGTGATCGGAGATCTTCCAAAACGTCTTCCTGTGACCCCACTCACGCGCGTGCAAGAGAGAGAGAGAGAAGGGGGAGAGCGAGGGGGAAAAGGGGAGAGGGAGGGGGCGCGCCTTTCAAAAGACGGAATCACGGAGCGCGCACTTGGGCGGCGACGTTGGCAGGGGGAATCTGACGCGGCAGCTTTTCGGAAACGCCCACCGCCGCCAGGGGTGTGACGCGCTGGGGTGGCGCCGGGGGCGGACGCAGGGATGGGGTGGGGGTGGTGAGGTTCCTGCGTCCACTTCCCGCGATGGTCACGTCGCCATCGTCGCGCCTTCGCACTGAAGACGAGGAGGCAACGGCGGCGGTTTTGGCGGCGGCGGTGGTGGCGGCGGCGGTGGCGGTGGTGTCGGCGGCGGTTTTGGCGGCGGTTTTGGCGGCGGCGGTGGCGGCGGCGGCGGCGGTGGCGGCGGCGGCGGCGGTGGCGGCGGCGGCGGTGGTGGCGGTGGCGGCGGTTTTGGCGGCGGCGGCGGTGGCGGCGGCGGCGGCGGCGGTGGCGGTGGCGGTGGCGGCGGCAGCGGCGGCGGTGGCGGCGGTGGCGGCGGCGGCGGTGGTGGCGGTGGTGGCGGTAGTTGCGGCGGTGGCGGCAGCGGCGGTGGCGGCGGTGGCGGCGTCAGCGGCGGCGGCGGTGGCGGCGTCGGCGGCGGCGGCGGCGGCGGCAGCGGCGGCGGCGGTGGTGGTGGTAGACGTGGTGACATACACAGTGCTTCCCAAAGCGTTTATACGGTTGCACAAGTTACGCCGAGTGGATTCACATGAATGTTTCAAAACGCCGATTTATTCAGGGGTGTATTTGAGTTGTATAATTATGGATACAGTATATTACGATGACACTATTTTTGCTTAAATATGGAAAATTATGAAAATAAGAAAAATGATATGAAATTAAATAATAAAATAAATGTATATTTTTGTCTTTCTCTCTATATAAAAGCCGTTTCTTCTTTGCATGAAATATAATTTATATTTCTTGTACTACATCGATTTTGAAAATTAACCTTTTCTGAAGACCCAAAACTCAAACATACAGTGGATCTTTATATACCAGAATTTTTGAACTTGTAAAGCATTACCAAATGTAGTAGAAAAATACATATGAAAAAACGTTCTTGTATTCCCAAGACTGAGATTTATGTGATAATATTTTGAGTAATAATGTGAAAAAACGAAGGCACTGGGGAACACAATATTCACCCACATTTATCACATCAAAATAACTTATAATATGCTTCTGAAATAATCATTATGATCCAAAAACTGTATTAACTTTTTCACATGAATGCAACGTATGTAGAGAGCAGTTGGTAATGTACGGCTTGAGTCCGATATATATGAAACGATGAGAATATAGTGATATTAATGAACCAAAAGATTTCGGGCTTCGCATGGTAAAAGTTGGCATTGAACACACTGCGCCAACGAAAGGAAGGTGATAATCCGAGTATGAGGCTTCATCTGCGATCGCGTGGAGAATTTGGGATTAAAAACGCGTTGGCAAACATCCGTTCAACATACTCAATGTTGTTTCTCTAAACTGCAAAGGTTGAAAGCCGAAGTCTCGTTGTCAACTCGGAATTGTTAAGCGTGATGTCGACAGAGGAATGGTTAAATGTAACCCTGGTAAATTAGGTTAAATGGATTCGCGCAAAAAGGAATTTATGAAATCCACTGTGGATCTGAAAATTACACACCTATGCTCTCACTAATCTTGAAAACTTCCCGAAAGCAATCCGATTTCTATACATAAAATAATTACATAAAATGCTATCCTTTTATATTATAACGTACTTCACTACTTCTAGCCACCTGGTGAAGGCCAGTGTAAAGTTTATCCGTGTCAAGTATGAAGGATACTTCAATGTTGAATCTACTTGGATATTTATCTAACCATTTTGGATAATTTTAATATAAACCGCCTAGTTTTGCAATTAGTCACCTTCTGACATTAGGCGTAATACATAAACTGAAACATGTTAGGATTTACATTGAGTTAATACTCAATTAATAAATTAACTCAAACCTAACATTAGGATTAGGATTAACAAATTTAACTTTGTCGCCCTGTTCTTTCCATTTACGTTGATGGATTTCTGCAACATTTATTAGGGCATTCTTAAAAGGCATTCTTAAAAGTGGACACGCAAATTATATCATTTGAGTTTTCAACACAGTTGAGCGAAATTCCAACCACTGTGCGGATGGGTATCGTGGTTTCAGAGGAGAGCTGGAGGGGGAAGTGGAAGAGGGTACGTGAGAGCAAGTGGGCGAGAGGGTTAAAGGACGAGAGAGTGAGAGGGAGAGAGGGGGAGAGGGAGAGAGAACGAGAGGTTTATAGACCGAGTGGGCGAGAAGAAGAGAGAGAGAGAGGGAGAGGTGCCGAGAGGGCGAGGGAGCGATTGGGCGACGAGGTGAATGAGGTAGTGAGTGGGCGATAGGTGATGGGTGAGTGGGGGGCTGGGCCAATGGGCGAGAGATGGTAGGCGAAAGGGTGCGAGGGCGAGTGGGCTAGTGGGTGATAGGCCGAGTGGCAGAGAGGGCGAGTAGGCGGCGGGGCGAAAGAACGAGGTGGCAAGAGGGGGCGGGGGCGGGGGCGCGGCGAAAAGATGATGGACGAAGGGCCGAGGTGACATGGGAGAGGGCGGTGGGGACCAAGGGCGAGGGAGCGCGGAGCGAGGCGCGCGCGGCCTCGGGCGGTGAATAGCTCTCGTCAAAGCCGTCGGCGGCGCCGCCCCCCGCCAAAAGGAGCCGAGCGGCGGGCGGCGCTGCCGATGGGGCCGGGGTCCTAAAGCCGTGAATTATTCTGGGCCGACATCAATGTTTACGAGTGCTTCACACAAGTTAGGGCGCCGCAGGGCTGCCCTCGCCCGTGCTCGTCCTTCAGACCCTTCACCCGCCCTTCCAGGCTTCTTTGCTCCACCATTGGCCCCGAAACGGTTCGTTAACATGGAAATGTGCGTAGGAATTTTATACGTGAGTTCAGCGATCTCGTCAAATGGACAATTTAAAATGTAGGTTACTGTATAGGACATAAATCTATTGTACGTAAGTTTCTCAGATCCATTGACGACGCCAAAAATGTTGATGTTCACGAATTTTGCGTACATCGTGGATTCGTGCGCAACATTTCAGCATGTAACAGGAATTGCATTATAAGTGCGGTACATATGCATATTTTGAGGGAATTCTTCTATGAAAAGATTTCTAGATTCCCATAGTGCTGTGTAGTCCCATGATTAAACGTGAAAAATATAAGAAGTTATATGTATTGGAAATTGGCAATAGGGCAATTATTTTGAGTGCAACAAAAATCACAAAAAACCCGCATTTGAAGTAACATAGAATTAAAATGATACTTTGCCTTTCATGTGGAGTTACATTGGACAAGACTCGCCACCTCCCCCTCCCCAATCTAATGAATTTATCCATTTAGTGAAGTCGTAGGCTTCCGCGGCCAGAGTAATGTAAATGATCTTGGCTGTCCGGGTGACGCCGCGTCGAAGGCTCTGTTGCCGACGTTTCGACCATCTTTTTGTGGTCTTCCTCAGAGCTGTTGTGCGACGCACAACGTCGAACGCGGTCGAAACGTCGGCAACACAGCCTTCGACGCGGCGTCACGTGGACAGCCAAGATCATTTACAATTTATACATTTGTTTACAAATTTGCTTCCTGGAATCAATGTTAGATTTATTTTATTTTTGGGTATTCAAGTGCACTAGAAATAATTCACAATCGTTACCCCTGGTTTCAGTTACAAGAAATATTTAAAAATAATCATTGAATGCATATTTTTACGAACATTACATAGCTCTTACATAGTTATATCAATTGCATAGTCTATAATAGTTTTCTTTTAAAAATTCATGCATTATTATCCTAATGTTACATCTCTTAGAATTTGTAATGAATCCAAGTCCGCAGTACCTAAAACTTCTCAGAAAATAAAGTTGTTGGCCAAATACACTTAAATGTTTCTTTTGGCTTACATCAGGCAAAGTAGTGTGAAGTTCGTTTCTGTTTAGTAAATTAATGGACTCTACTTGCAAACAATAAACTATATTTGTTGGTGTTTGGTTCTTTCTGGTGGTGCGACTTGAATACCCTGAAATGGAGTTTAGTACACAACTGTTTAACATTTCTGTTTGCGATCACCCTCGTTGAGAATAAACACTTAAACTCTTGACATCCAACTTACACAATTCACGAACTTCATAATTTACACAAGTTATAAATTGAACAAATGCCGACACGAATGGCCGAGGTTGCTACCGACTCAGCGCTGCGGTCCGCAGGGTCTCGGGTTCGAGTCCCGCCTCGAGCATGACTGTTTGTCCCTTATCTCCAATGCATGTGTTGTCGTGGAGGGCCTCGCGTTCTGTTGATCCTAGATCAGAGGTGCCCACAAGTGTTTTGGTGTCTAGATAATGGTCAAATAAGCGTTCTATCGGGACGTAAAGGGCAGCTGTGTGTTGGCTGGATAAAAAAAAACAGACAAAAATTTCAACAAATACTGAACCTTCCGCAGACTATGGTCAAACTCTAACTAGTCAAACACTTTCAAACATCCAATTAAGCAAAGAATAACGATTCACTGCCGATCCCAGTGGCCTTGATCGCCAAGGAAGTAGTGCCGAGGGGATCTCGGGCCGAAGGATCGCGGTTTCGAGTCCCGCCTCGGGCGTGGTTGTGTTTGTGTTTATCCTTTCACCCCTCATCATCACCATATCACTTCTTTCAGTTTACAGATACCTCTAATGTTAAATCAATAGTGGTCGCTAATGACCTCGAGGTTAAAGCGACCTTAAATAAACAAAACAAATCATTCACCATTAATAATAAATTAATTCATTAATTTATTTTAATAATTCATTAATTATAAACATCAAATATCATAACATAACATATTTAATATAACAAGGGACCGTAATATTTACCAGCACAAATATTTCTTTTATCTAAAACGCACAAAAAGTTCTTCGCTCCCAAATATCGAGGAAGTTTACGCTCACAAAACAAGTTTTAGTTCCAAGCCTGTCGACACAAAAAATCGCGTAGGGAAGTCGCAAACGGGTACGCGCCTCATGACATCCTAGAAGTCACGGGATGCATTAGTAAAATATGCATTTTATTATCGAAGCAAAACATTCAGCTCCTTGCAGCACATCATGCGCCATGCAAATGCCATCGCAGAAGCTTCTGCTGTGGAACGCTGGCGCGATTCCCCTCCCGCAGTTCGATGTGCCGAAGTGAAGCGAGGAATCTGAGGCACGTTTGCTCCCGCTTCGCTCCGGGATTGCTCACGAGCGCCGGCTCTTATGCAAGCTGCTGTGCCCATGAGGGGGGCGGAGCGAGCGGGCGAGGAAACGAGACAAGAGACCCGGAAGAGGCCCGGGGAGCGGGCCCCGCCCTCCGGCGGGTCGAACGCTCTCATATCGCGCGACGTGCTCGCGTTGCCAACGACCGCCGCCGCCTGGCAATTGTCTTGGCGCCGAATTGGCGCTCATTTGTTCGCTGCAACATATGCGCGCAGGCGAAGCATGTGACGGGCGAGGGGGGAGGGGGCGATGGAAAGCAAGTGGCGCGTGTGGAGGGGGCGGGTGGTGGAGAACGAGGCGTTTCAAGAGCGGGACGAGTGGTCAAGAGGAGACTCGAGCGATACGCGTCCATCGAGTTGTGATGGGGGGCGGGGCAATCAAAGTGGAAGTGGGAAATGTGGAGAGCAGGTGAAGAGGGAAGTGTGCGTCTGTGAGAGAGTGAACGGGCGAGTGGATAGAAGTGGGTGAAGAAGGGTTGGATGACCGCTTGGGCATGGCGGGTGAGGAGGTGGTCGAGTGATGACGATCAGAGAAGAAGTGAGCTGGCGGGAGAGCATGGGCATGGGGAGAGGTTTTATAGACGAGAGGGGGAGTAAGTGGGCGATTAGGTGACCGACGGAAATAAGGGCGACATCATTGATGGTCACGATGGATCATTCAAGGTTAACTTCCGTTACAAAAATAAAGGGCATTTGTTTGATTCCGATGAATAAGTTGATAAGTCATAAACACTTAATTTTATAGGAGAGTAAAGAACAACTTTTAACTGAATTAAATCAATGATATTCAATCGGAGGTGAAATTCAAACGAAAATATTTGTGTGTAGGTTTTGTTTGAATATCATTAATCCCTGATTTACAGCATTACTTCAAAGTTGTTTTCTGCTCCTCAGTAAAATTAAGATATTTTGACTTATCAGGTTATTCACCGGGGTCAAAGATTTATTCCTTGATATAAGTAAACTACATTAAAAAACATAATTATTTCCAAGTGATGAAGTATTCTTACACAATTTGATACAAATATTGGAGACTTGTGCAATCTATTCTTCAGTCTGCACGTTATTTAAAAGACTTTCCAATTCATTGCAAGATATTAAATTTAACAAGTTAGTTTTCAAGCCAACGTTATGTAATTTACCACAAAAAGTCTCGGAAGAGAAACAGAGAGGACGAGAGATAGTTTACGAGCAAAGAGTTCTTTAATCAGGTGCGCTACGAAGCAAAGGAAGAAAAACGGGGAGCGGTGAGAAAGTGAACAACTCGAGTAGCGGAGAACCGAGCCAATGATTTCAAGAGCTGTTGGTCGAGAAGGGAGAGCAGCACACGGAAAGATTAAGTGGAACAAAGGGGCACCAGTAGACGAATAGCATGCGAATGATAGCAGGCGCGAAGGCTGACAGGCGAGCGAGCGTACAAGCTCTCCCCCAGAAGATAAGAGAGTCACGTTGACCGAGAGGGCTGATAAATGGGACAGTGTCGAATAAAACGAAGAAGCAAATGAACGAACTGATTAGTAGGAGAGCGAGTTCATGAATGTTGGCCACGCTGTCATTCAGGGATCAAACGAGAGGATGGATAAGAAACCGAGTCGTGAGGCAATGGGCAAACAAGACAGGAATGGATGATAGTCCAGGCAGGACAGAGCATACAGGAACGAAACAAGCAAGCTTCCAAGAGAAAAAGCTGAAAAGGAAAACTGACGTCCCATCATTCGACCGCACAAATCAACAGGATAAGAGGGAGTGTGTAAGCGAGCGTCAAGAGGGCAGAGGAGGGGAGAGCGTGACCGGTAAGAATAACGGTGGGTGAGAGTGAGCGTGCTGGCAAGCGAGCGTAGGGGCGACCTTACATAGAGGCGGGTTTGCGTTGGGGCGGGCTTGCGTAGGGGTGAGAATGAGTAGGGGCGAGCATGCGTAGGGGCGGGTTTGTGTAGGGGCAGGCTTGCGTAGGGGCGGGCTTGCGTAGGGGCGGGCTTGCGTAGGGGGCTTGTATAGGGGCCGGCTTGCGTAGGGGCGGGCTTGTTTAGGGGGCTTGCGTAGGGCGGCTTGTTTAGGGCGGGTTTGCGTAGGGCGGGCCTCGCGGGCGTGGCTCGCGTCGCGTAGGGCGGGCTCGCGTAGGGGGCGTGGCTCGCGTAGGGGCGGCTTGCGTAGGGTCGAGCTTGTAGGGGCGAGCATGCATAGGGGCGGGCTTGTTTAGGGGCGGGATTGCGTAGGAACGGGCTTGTGTAGGGGCGGGCTTGCGTAGGAGCGGACTTGCGTAGGGCGAGCTTGCGTAGGGGTGGGCTTGCGTAGGGGAGAGCTTGAGTACAGTCGAGCTTGCGTAGGGGCGGACTTGTGTAGGGGCGGGCTTGCGTAGGGGCGGGATTTCATAGGCGTGGACTTGCGAGCTTAAGGATGGGCCAACGTATGGAACAGCGAGCGTTGAGGCGAAAGAGCGTAAAGTGGAGCCTGCGGACGCAGGGGTGGGCGAGCATAGGGGCAAGCAAATGTAGGGGAGAGAGATAAAGAGCAAGCAAGTGTAGGGACGGTAGAGCTTAAGGGTGGGCGAGTGAGCGTAGGGGCTGGCGATGGAAGCGTCCGCGCGGGCAAGCGTTTCGACGGTCGCAGGAGCGTATAAGGGTGGGCGTGTGTGATCGCGGCAGCGTATGGATGGGCGTGGAAGCGGGGCGCACACAAACTACAAGCCATGCAGACAGCAGGCGGGTGTGCGAGGCAATGGGCTCCAGGGAGGGGAATCAGGGCTCGGAGGAGAGGAGACGGCGGGCGAGGCGACGCCGTGCAATTTTCCTTGGGACCGGTCAGCGCTGGACACGTCATTCGGGACGGAAATCCCTACTTACAGCCCGGGGAAACCTTCCTCAGGGATACACGCAGTGTAGGCGGTTGTTTGTTCTTTGCTTCGACGGGAGAGGCCTCCAATTACTGTGAATTCTTCGTATCCTGTTTTTCTCGCGGAGACCCACTACTGCGTGTTTCCCGCGGATATTTTAACATTATCGCAAATTTAGGTATGAAGCATAGTTTATGTGGTACATAATATCTAGTTTCCGTAAGAAATATTGTTTTTCCTAAAACATGCATTCCTCGTAAGTTTTATTTTTTTCCTTAAAACATGTTTTCAAAGTCAGGTGGCACGTAACTTCTGTAATCAGAACATTTCAGGATTCTCTAATGATAAAATTGTGGTTGGCCACTGATAACGTTCTTTAGCTTAGTTTTCCTATGAGTGTACATGAGGCTTATATCTCTGACTACATAAAATGCGAAAGTAAATGGTGGCAAGTTCAGTCCAAATGGAAACTGTTTCATTCCCTTGGGATTCTTTCCTAGTTCATGGGGGGAGCGAAACCATAGACACTTTTCACTAGACCAGAAGCTGTATTATAGTTTTTCATCAAAATGTGTGGCATTGAAAATTCTTAATTTATATAAATACACATCTCTCTCCCTCCCTCTCTCTCTCTCTCTCTCTCTCTCTCTCTCTCTCTATATATATATATATATATATATATATATATATATAGAGAGAGAGAGAGAGAGAGAGAGAGAGAGAGAGAGGCAAATATGAGTCATTTGCAACCTACTACTTTCCCCGTCGAAAGCATAGGCATGTGTTACATTCTTTAGTATTCTACAGTTGCCTGTAGTCACCAATATGCCTATCATCTCTCGCTCGTGGTATCATTTTCCGTGCAATCCCATTCAGCGTCGGGGAGACGCCCCTCAGGTGGCAATGTGGCATCGCGGAGCGGCAAAATTTAGCGCCTCGGATTGTCAATTGGAACAGCAGGGGCGCGCTTTCCATACGAACAACCCGCTCGCGGCGCTGCAGACTCCGCTAGGCGCCGCCCCGGAAGTTGCAGAACATTCGAGTGCCTCGTGTGCATTTGCGGGTTCCGCTCTGCTCGATGGGGTGGGAACGATTTCGCCCGTTTCCAGGCAGAGGACTGGATTATGATGGGGTCTCGCTTCACCAACTACATGCCTTGCCGTACACTGGCGAGGGTTTTTAACGGATGAAATGTACTGTTTCCAATTAAAATATATACATTTCGGATTCTATTTCTATTAATACTTATATACATATTATTTTGTTCGATTCTGAAAACGCTCAAAGAGTCGGCAACATTGTAATTCTGTACTATTTGGAGGGCTGGGCAGTATTTAAATACTTGTATTTGAAATACGTATTTTAAATACACTTTATATTTGAAAAACTATTTTTGAGTTTTTTGGACATGTATTTTAGAGGTATAATTAAATACACAAAGTAAGTGTATTCACAAAAAGGAATTCTTTAAATACAGGCAAAGAAGAAGATAATTTAGAACGAGGATAGTTTCTCTTTGTTTGATTCCACTAGTGAATGCACCTCACTGAAACAAAAATAAAAGCTCCTTTCAACTACTGAATTAGGATTCTCTTCAATTTTAAATGATAAATCTACATCATTAAAAATGCCGGACAATTATCCGACGAAAATGCGTTTACACGTTATAACACTAGTTTTATGTTCATCAACGTCAGTTGAATGACTGTTTTCCTTTGCAGGTTTTATACATTCACCAATTGGGGGTTTATTGTCTAATGATTTGATTGAAAAATTAGTCGTTTTAAATAAAAATTCCATTTATTTGTATTAGACATATTTTTGTTATCATTTTATATTTGAAAATGTTTATACATATTGTTACAATTCATTACAATAGTTATTGTTCAGAAATTTGTATGACTGTCAATTACTAATCTACTGTAATTGACAATTACAATAGATTGTTGCAATAAAAATATTTTCTATTTGAAGATATTTTAATTTCTAGAAGAATTTTCTAGTTGAATTTGTAAAGAAGAGAGTTGTCCAGGTTGAATTATCACTGTGGATATAGGCACTGTGCCTATCAAACATGTGAAATACATTAGAGTTTTATTTTTTTATTAATGGTAATTAAGGAATCGTCTTTGTTTTAATGTGTAAAAACTTAAAAACTGAGAGTGGGTGACGTACTTTGGGGAGATGTGCAAACCGTACGCGTTTTCTTGACCTCCGGGATCCCTACTCTAACTCACATCCGTATACAGTATTTGAGTAACTCGCGAGTTGTACGTGCGTTCATATGCTCGTTGGATTTCCGTCTTTTACGGCTAAACATCTTCCCGTGCACCAATCGAGACATACAAGGTATCATTTGATGCGTCTCGGTCTCCTGATGGGGAAATGATAATTTGTTTTCGGATCCGGCCAAATGATTTTCAGAAATTTACAAAAACGTGTGTGTAATAAACGGTGAGTATGCCGGGAATTAAGCCAATGCCTCCTATATAGATGTATGTAGGTGGCATTTTTTAACCTCCAGTACCTCAAAATACCAAAGTAGATGCAGAGAAAGACGAAGAGAAAGACGAAGGGAAAGTCGAAGGGAAAGATGAAGGGAAAGACGAAGGGCACGGTGAAAGGCAAGGCAAAGGGCAAGACACAGGGCAAATCGAAGAGCAAGGTGAAGCGCATGACAAAAGGCAAGTCGAACAGCAAGTCGAAGGGCACGTCGAAGGGAAGGCGAAGGGCAAGTCCAAGGGCAAGGAGACAGGCAAGTCGAAGGGCAAATCGAAGGGCAAGTCGAAGGGAAGGCGAAGGGCAAGTCCAAGGGCAAGGAGACAGGCAAGTCGAAGGGCAAGTCGAAGTGCAAGTCGAATGGCAAGTCAAAGAGCAAGACACAGAGAAAGGCGCAGAGGAAGACGTGGACGTAGAGGAAGACGGAGAATACAAAAACGAAGAATTTCCTTTCACGAAAATCGATCTAAACAAGTGGAGGACCTATTGAGTTCCCCGGATCAGACGGCCGTGGGTGCACGTCTCCGAGAAGAGCATAGCGGTGTCATCGAGCCGGTCGCTGCGTCGGGGCTGCGGCGATCAGCGTTATGTCTTCAAAGAATATTGAGAAGACGTCAATTTTTATATGAGAAATCTGGATAAGTCAAGTGACCCGGAGGTGCAACAGATAATTGCGTGTTAGCCAACGTCGTGTGCTTTCCAAATTGATTTTAAAAATATGAACTGCCATAAATCGAAAGAAAAACGTTTCGAAATAACTCTTCACAAGGTCAACTTTATGAAACATTCACATTACTTAAGGAAAGCCAAAGGTAGAAATCGTGCCCAACGTCACAAAATAATTGAAAACTGTAATCGTTTTTTTCACAAGGCTGAGATGACATGAACCGAAGAAAGAAAAAATATGAACAAAAGTCAAACAACTGAAGAAAGTTTAGAGCGTCGGCGACGCCACACTCAGCAAGTATTGGTATATTTTAAGTTGAATTTAAATACAGGTAGAAATAAGATTTTTGGAATGAATTAATAAGAAAAAATTTCGCTCAGTGGGAATGAAATCTATTTGCAAAGGGTTCTCTGCTTCGCTGCGCTCCGCCTCGATTTTTAACTTTTGGCCTCGGCAGTAATATCACTCATAACATTTCTAGGTATGTTAATAGCTTTACATCCATTTTTTGTGGAGTGTAAAAAGGTTTAACAAATTCGTTGTAAACATTTATAACGTATACATATAAAAACAATATTGATGTTGTATGTATTTTTTCCAGAGTTTTAAATTTGTAGCAACAAACACTTAAATTTGTTTTACATATTTTAAAGATACCTTGAAGATCTGCTATATTTCTCGCTTGATGACATATCCCGTGTTACTGGCTGTTCATTCTTCAGTCCCTGTAAAACAGGAAAGTCTAACGTCACTTGTACGGATTCGAAGTACGTAACTAAACACACACACACACACACACACACACATGCGCGCGCGCGCAAATGTGCGACGGCAAATACGAATATAGTGAACGGAGAGTGATCTTCCGACTGCTGTGGTTTCCTAGATACGTTTGTTGTAACAAGGATCGCAATCGCTTCACAAACTTCAGAAACAGTATGAGTGGTAAAATTCAAATAAACGTCGGTAATGAACGGCAAACTACAATTTCAATAGCAGTCAATTGAATGGTTGTTAAGTCTTTCTGGGCGCGTCAACTATGTGATCATTAGCTTGTAAGTGTGCTTCATGTTACGAATACATCCCTGGAGGAGGCGGTGTTCCTTCTATCCCGCAACGTGAGCTCCCACGCCGATCTACACGTCGGCTAGCAGGGTGTCCCGCTTCCAGGTACCACCTCCAGTAGGGCACCTCCCCAACCGGAACAAGTTCTTGACGAGTGTAGTTGTGTGGTGCATATAAGGGTATGTATGTGTATGAGGAAAGGAGGAGATGTGAGAAAATACATATTATACGCTGGCCATGACTCGTTTGTTAAGAAACTCATACGACATTCGCCTGGTATCCATCGGAGAAACTACCGATCATATCAGCTGGCCACTAGACTACTCCTCCTGTGGTTGAATTCGACATACTGTCCCTCCCAAAAGTATTCGGACACCCGTGAAATTTTTTGGTACAATGAATTTCTTCTCTCTTCGAAAGCTTTTTTGGGCGCCCCTCACATTAATTGACCGATCCCGTGATCCATATCCTACTACTTATTAACGGTCGTGATTTCTATAATGGTCTTACCTTCTGTATTGTGAAATACAACCAGCTGACATTGTTAGAAAGTAGTTTCTCCCTCTGAGACTCATGTTACACCTTCACAGTGGTTCTGCGATTCAAACCCTTCGGGTACGAGAGTAAATTGTCGCTGGCTCATGGTAGACCTTCAGCATTCGACGTTCGTTGATTTCAACGGTTTCTTTCTATTTTTAAAAGACTGATATTTCAGTTCAGTGGCGGTCTGTCTGAATAGTACTTTTGAGGCACACTGATTTGTATAACTGATGATTAAAAGGTAATTTTACTTCGTAGAGATACTTTTTTAAGAAGTCGTTTTTTTTATTATTTTGGCGGCTAACTCTGATTTATCTAAATTATACTGAATTAAAATATAATAATGATTTGTGTAAAACATTTGGTCGAAAGTCCACTTTTTTAAAATTTGCTTTAAAATGTTATTTACTTGACCTTCACACGTGAAATTTCGTGTGAAATTTCAGTGAGGCTTTCTCCTTGTATTTTGTGAAGAAAGATCATCAGTGTTCCTACAGTTGTTGTCAAATACGGAGTATTTTGCACATTTGTAATAGGACTAGTTAACCTAACCGGTAATGTTAAGTGGGCCGGAAATTTAAATAAAATGTAAAAATAACATTGACGTTTTAATGAAGAAAGCACATTATTCTACACATTTCCATAACTTCTTTCTAGACATAAATGGAGAAAATACAGAGTGAAGATTGTACTCTTTCAAATTCACGTTGAAATAAATCATGTCTTTAAATATTTTCCTGCCGTCCTTCAGCTGGCATGGAAACTTTGTAACAATATCTACTGTTGAAAAAAAAAACATTTTGGTTGGTCCGGGAGAGATAGCTCAGGGAGAGATACATCAACCGAGGTCACTGTTAATTGCAAATATGCAAATACCACTTTCGAAAAAATAAAGGGGGAAACTGAACCGGTCCACTAAACCTAACGTCCCAGCGGTCCAACACCCACAGCACATATTTTCTTTATATGCCCGAAAACATACAAGCCACCACGTATTATGAAACACAAAATACTATTTACAAAGCAGAAATACTAATAATTGATCTAGTGTGAATATTATTCTTGTAGTTGTTATTATCAGCCCTGTGATTCTACGTATGCCATCTAATGGAAAAAGCCGGAATCACTTCCCACCAACGTTTAATAGCATGGACCACTTAACCTAACCGGTGCAATTAACCTAACTCTCCCCTATATATATATGAATAATCTTAAATAATTGTGGTATTTATTTTTTCAATATAAATCATTATTAACAGATAAAACCATGAATAAATTGATAATACTATCACCTCAAAAGCATTATAAACACAGAAGTCAGCCTATTGTTAACTTTTAATTTTGTGTTTTTCATTTTCTCCTGACGCACTTTAACATCTCTCACGCTTGCACTTATTGAACATGATAACTCATTTATCTTAATTGTTCACAGAGTAAATATTCGTTTATAGACGAAAATCTTATTTAATCCTAACGAAAAGTGGGACATATATTATTGTACTGTGAAGTCTTCAATCTCGCAAGGAGTGAAAGGCAACAAACAAAACAAAAGCGAGAGAGTTGATCGGAATGATAGCATTAGTCTCATAAGTTGGCTATTCCGACAGGAAATTCATTTAGTCGGCATACTGCAAATCTAGTGCGGCCTAATAGGCGGATTGGACTAAAGGACATAACGACGCTGCAGAATGCTGCCCTTAAGCCACCGCAGCCGTTCACAGAAGTCGAAATGTGCATAAATTTAATCTTCAATTAAAATTTAAAAATTGGAGCCGTTAATGAGAAAATCTTGCTTTTGTTATTTTTTAAAATTGAAAATATTGCATGCACTATTGCATGAAAACTACTAAAATTTTTGAAAAGTTACTACTTCTTGGATTTTATTAAAACCAGTCTGTAAACCCTCTACCATGAATAATAATTACAAAGTAAAAGGTTCAGCTACATCGGTCGCTGAACATTTATGAACACTTTATTCACATAGATAAAAATATTTAATAATTGAATATAAAGAAAACATATTTGTATTAATTTCGTCAGAAGTGTTGTACCTTGAAATGCCCAAGCTTCAACACTTTGACTAGATCTGAATGTTGTCTAAGCAAATATGACCAAGTGCGGATTCGGTCATAATTTATAAAACACAATCAGCCTACATTCAGAACTTTTACATTAGACATAAACTTGTCTTTATCTCTTTTGTTGTTTTTGCACCTAAGAAATGCTTTAATTGTACTCTCTTTAAAACCCTTTTCTGTCTAACGTGCCCATACGAGCACGCTATTCGAAGCTGAGGAGAGTTTAAACTTTCACCTTAAAATATTGTAGTATTGCAATTAGACTTCATGTTGTTTCCCATAACATCCTAAAAGGTATCACCATGAACATTTCAAAATTTTGAGAAATAAATAACTTTTAATATTTTTTTAAATTGTTCAATGGTGCAATGAATTTAAAAAAAAAGTAATTCGGGCAGATAAGGCTAAAATAATGAAAACCAAATAAGGTAGTCAGAGAAAAAAGAGATGTAGAAGCAAAATACTTACTTTCAACGGTGATAAGTAATTTAATTATTTCCTAAAAAAACCTGCAAATTTCATCAACTCTAACACTTTCCTTTGTGTCTCTACTGGCAAGTCAAGAAACACACAGTACCTTCCCCGTTATGGACGCAATAAATACGTAACTCTCTCACTTTTCTGGCACCTAGCAACGTAATGTCTCTGTTGTTTTACATGCCAACTGTTTCTTCGCTCTGAATCGCACTCTCCGAATTGGTACCTGATTCCACACACACACACATACACAACAGATTGGAATAACCTCTTCTCTCCTTCGACCTAGCGGCATTTGTGCTGCAACCCCCGTTCGCCTTCGGGCGCCAGCAGTCACCCGCCAAGGTCACAGAAGGGTTGCTGCGCATGCGCCCTCTTGCGTCGGCTGCCAACCTGCAAACGGTAATTTTATAACACGAAACTCTGTGGACCAGTAATGTGTTTTTACGAAAGGATATAGTACATCGGAGAATAATGGCCAGATAACACAGAGGGGGACAGACAGAGAGAGGGACGGATAGACAGACAGGGACAGACAGACAGACAGACAGAGATACAGAGAGAAACTAACAGGCAGAGACAGAGACACACAGAGAAAGACAGAGACGGAGAGACAGGCAGAGAGACACAGATAAGATAGAGAGGGAGAAACTGAGAGGGAGTGACAGACAGAAACAGGGAGGAAGAGAGAGAGAGACGAAGAGGCAGGTAGAGAAAAACGAAAAGATAGAGACGGAGAGAGAAAAAAATGACAGAGGGAGAAAGAGACTGATGGAGAGACAAAGAGCTGGAAGGAGAAAGACCGGTAGCGGTAGCTCAGTGCATCAACTGATGTCACTGCAGCGCCTCTGACCGGGAGGTCCTAGGTTCGAGTCCGGCAGGATTTTCGACACTGGCTTTTCAGCTAGGTTGAATTCAGTCGCTGTCTGGAGGAGAATTCTATCGGCCGGCTGCTCTGATCGGTAGTTTTTCGTGGTTTCTCCGATCAACACCAGGCGAATGCCGGAGCAGTACCCTACCGAACGGGCCACGGACCGCGCGCGATCTGTCCTTCCTCTTCCTTGTCCTATCCTCTCCCCTTACACTCACACTTACACTAGCATGCACTACACTACCACATGCTCCCGGAGACCGGTCGGGAGCTTAGAGCTTGTCCCGGCTGGGGCGGTGCCCTGCTGGTGGGAGAGTCCTGGTTAGGGGGAAACCCCACTAGCCGACGGTAGGTCGGCGCCGGATCTCGCCATCCAGCGGAGGAAGGTCATCGCCATCTTCCGAGAAAAAACATGCACTACACTAACGGGACTAATCACCGAAGCAGTTGACGCCTCCGGAAACACGAAAAAATCAATCAATCAATCAATGGAAGGAGAAAGAGGGAGAGGGAGAGAGTTGGATAGCAGGACAGTCTGCCGGGTTCTCATAATATGAAATAATAATATACAAATTCTAGCTTAGTACGAAGCAACCAACTGCCTAGCAACTATTCATTTTACATTCACAAAACGCAGTAAATTCGGAGCGGTCGACGATAGAGATAATAGAGATAATATAGCGATAATATGTTTGTCGCCAAATTACTCAAACAATACTGATATTTTCAAAAAATTTAACATAACTTATTTAAAGATCTGTTTTTGATGAACATATTTTATTTAAAATTTTATTGTATCTTTGCCGTCATTTTCCACGCACAGCATTACATAACTTTCTCTCTACCGCGATAGCGGTAACGAGAAAGAAAAAAAGTTAATTTCACAAGAAATATAAACTGTATTAAATTTTCTTGTCTGTGACATACAATTAGTACATGAAACAAACGAAACAAAAAAAATTGCCGTTTTCCGTAGCACGATTACATAAAATTTCCCTTCTTACGAAGTATTTGCAAGGCGAGAAGGTAAAATATGTGCAAAATGATTTTATTGCAGGTACTTATCACAAAAATGTGAACAATTTATGGAGTGTTGAAAGCACAGATTTTTTGTACACTATGCACATCTAACAAACGAATATTTCTGGCATAATTCTATTTCACAATCATGTTTATTAATATCTGAACAGAATTCGGCGGAAGTTAAAAATGATCCTGGTCGCTGCTCTGCATTTTGTGCGGGGGACCATGCATATTTTATTTCTCTAAACTTAGGAGACGAAAACTGGTAATGAACAAAAGACAGAAGATTAAAGACACTGTCTCACTGAAATACTTGGAACTGAATAGATTGTCCTGAGATTATTTTATCAGTTATTTTCCTGAACAGTACCTTCCACTAGCGAAAAAATGTTTGTCCAACGGCTGAATGCAATTCATTGTCCCAGAAGAAATTCCAACTTCAAACCTTTTCTCTGTATGCTCCTCGAATTCAAAAGCGTTGTTATGGCGAGACCATGAATCAAATAAAATTAGAGAGTTGTCCTCGCAGTAGGGTAAAAATGCCTTGCGTGTGAAAAATTGCATGTTACTTTCCCCAATTTTTCCAGATTTTGAAGCATCGATGGTTGAATTTCTTGCTGTAAACATGTTCAAGTAAAACGATGTACTTGAGGTCCTAGCAGTCTTTGTTGTTCTTGTAAGCAAATATAAAAAGATTGGAAAAGTTCTCCATTCGTACTTTTTATCTTAGGCATGATTGTATAGGAATGAGAAAGAGACGTAATTGATTGTGCCACTGACTGTGTGCTTTTCCCCTCTATCGAACAATGTTTCGCACGCATTTCCTTCACAAAACCAGACTGATCCGCATCGAATACGGACGTTTCAGAAAAAACATCGTAGTTTTTCTTTCACATTGGTCAAGAACTCGTTTGTGTCATTCATTTCTTTCTGCTCTGACTGATTTCTGGATACAAATTTTATAATCTTCGGACTAGTACTTTTATTCGATTCTTTGAAATGACTTATCCAGTTTGAGCAAGCTAGAAAATCTTTTATTTTCACTTCGTCGGGAAATTTGCGGTGCCCATTTTAGCAAGTTGTTCTTACTGACACTACATTTTTACTTTCGAGCTTCCTTAAATTGTTTCAGAAGACGATCATTCATTGTCTTTCTAGATCATGGTGAAGTAAGTTCTGGTGGCCTTCGTTCACACGTTTTTTCCATCTTCTTACATAATTCACGCTCCGATTTCACAAAACGGAATTTCTTTTGCACAGTTTGCAAACTCAAACGTTTCTTCCCCCCGGCATTCAGTCAATATTGTACAGCCTTTTCTCTGTCACAGAGTGGAACAGAACTGTCGGATGCTTTCAGGACTTGGCTTGTAATCCGTATCACTGCACTTGGACTCGTCTGTTTTAGAATGACCAGTTGACTCTTCTTTTGCACATTCTTCAGTCTCACTTTCCAGAATATCCAGAGTTTCATACATTTCTAAACTAATATCTCCATGATTAGAGTGAGCGCCAACGAACCCAATTATCAGATCGCACATGACGAAATCGTCGGCAGTATTATCATATATGCTCTTCATATATGCTAATTGCAAGCCGCAAAACTTGATCAGGGTTCCACATAGAAGCTAGAAAAATACCAATGACTTCAGGACTGCAATTTCCTATCTAAAAATCTATTCTGAAGATCATTAACAATGTTTATACCAACGTACCTGTTTGTTCCTATAAATCAATTCTCTCTTTCGGAAACTCAGAAACGACTTAGTACACCTGTACCACACTTTTGCAGTTTGCATCGACCTTTCACGAGTGATTAGACAACTGAACTGTTTCGAAGTACACGCCGACAAGAGTTCTCAAATACGTGGGGGAAGGGCTGTAGGGTAGCTCTTATTGGATGAAAGATGAACGGTTGCGTCAAGGTTTGTCACGACCAAATGTACTTATTACAAAAATTAATAACATATAAAACTAAATTTCGGTAAAAACTTGTATTAGTAGTTCAGACGATATATAGTTATTATTAGTATTATTGGTTTTATTGTTTTAGCTGCTAGGAGGGGCAGCTGCTTCGTCGCCTGCCTCTCGCTGAAAACGACCTTGGAAGCAAAGTCCGCCGCTTGCGTCGAGCGGTGCACCCCCCCGGTGGTGTTGAATCACAAGCTTCAGTCAATTAGGACTGATGTTCGACTCAATATAAACCTGGAAATGTCACATCAAAACAATCACAAATAAACCGTACACAAAAATTGCTAAACTATATCCTTTGCTAAACTCTTAATCAGCTCTAAGTATTGAATGTGGAACTTCAATTTATAAATGGATATTACGACCAACAATTACGTATGCTTGCCCTGTGTGGTGTAGTGCAGTAAAAACACATATTGAAAAACCTAAACCATACGAAACAAATGCTTAAAAAATAACCATGACTCCCTGGTTTATTAGTAACAAACAACTACACAGAGAAGCGTCAATACAAGAACACATCCTAAAATCCTCTTACATGTTTTTCGATATTCTTTCAGAATCTCCAGCCACGCCCGTCTTCAAACTTCCCAGAAACTACCTAAAACCAAACAGAAAATGCTCACAATTTCTCAAAGATAAATTCAGACCTCCATAAATACTCAACTGTATTAATTTCCAATATCTGATAATATAAAATATTAACTTCCAACTATTATACTCAGAGACAAATTACAAGTATAAATTTCACATCAGTTAAGCCGAATTTCAAAATTATCCTCGGAAAACAACCTGTAACAATCAGGACAATTATCGTGAGAATGAATGACATACCATTAATATGTTATAAGTTAACACCCCTGAAAGGCAGTAATGCCGAACAGGACGTAATAAAAAAAATTCCACCCGTTTCTACAACTCAATTATTGAAGATATATTTTCTTGATAAAATAAAATATTGTCTTCAAAATATGGTCGTGAGTATTGTCAAGTGGAATATTTTGAAACGTGTTTTCGCGTAATTTTGAGTGAAATTGTGATAATTTTTAAAACATTCCCAGACGAGATTTTCTCAAAACAGGATTCATATTTTTCTTTAATGCTTCCTTCAAATAGAGCAAAGTATGGCTAAGAGCAAAGTATAGAGCAAAGTATGGCAAAGTATGGCTGTGATTGTAATAGATCAAAGTTTTTTCGACACTTCTGGAACTGATTCATGAAAGATAGAGATTTATGAATTAATGCAATCCGTTTATTAGTATTGGATATTTAAATCATTTCATGTAAATATCAAATTAATTTATAAAAAACATAGTTGTTCTTGGGTAATTTTGTTTTGTATCGCTTGTTTTTGGAAATATGACTGACGTGTTAGTATGATAGAAGGTAAAATGTAATACTATTCGATAACCGTCGCCAATAATAAGAGAAAGCCTACTCTGTTGACGTAACAGCAGTTTAACATTGTTTTCAATAGAGGAGAATTAAAGTTTTCTCCCAAACATCCAACAGAATATCTGATTAAGATCGATTGCATTAGGTTTCTATGTCGCCATTTTACCTTATCTCACGTGCAGTCGTTTGCTTCCTGTAGGCGCAAACTCAGCCCGTCCCGCCTCACCCCACCCCGCCCCTGCCCCCGCGTCCCTTCCTCTCCTTCCCCTCCAGCGCGGGTGGGGAGGGGAGAGGGAGGGCGACGCGGCGGGGAGCAGCGCAGAATTAATTGCCCGTGGTGTTATTACAGGCCGCCGCTTGTACAACGCATGTTGGCGACCGCATCCGCCCCGCCCCTCCCCTCCCCGCCCCGTCTCGCTCCGTTCGCCACTCCCCCCTCCACTCCGCCTCCCCCCCGCGAGGTTGCTCGTGCCGAGCTTTCCGCCGTCTTCATTGTCCCCTCCGCTCCGCTCGCTTTAACCGCATGCTTCGCCCTTCCTCCTGCTGCGCCGGGCCTTCTAACGCTTCTAGTTTATCGCCGTTAGCTTTTCCTTACCTGCCGGGAGCGGTAGCTCAGTGCATCAACTGATGTCACTGCACGCCTCTGACCGGGAGGCCCTAAGTTCCCACTCCCCACGGCGGCAGGATTTTCGACTCTAGCTTTTCAGCTAGGTCGAATGTAGTCGCTGTCTGGAGGAGAATTCTAGCGGCCGGCTGCTCTGATCGGTAGTTTTCCGTGGTTTCTCCCATCAACACAAGGCCAATGCCGGAGCAGTACCCTACCAAACGGAGCGCGAACGATCTGTCCTTCGTCTTCCTTGTCCTATCCTCTCTCCTTACACACACATTTACACTAACATGTACTACACTACCTCATTCCGGGAGACCGGTCGGGAGTTTAGAGCTTGTCCCGGCAGGGGTGTTGCCCCGCTGGTGGGAGAGTCCTGGTTAGGGGGAAACCCCACTAGTCGAGAGTAGGTCGGCGCCGGATCTCGCCATCCAGCGAGGGAAGATCACCGCTATCTACCGAGAAAAAGACATGCACTACACTAACGGGACTAATGACCAGAGCAGTTGATGCGCCCGGAAACACGAAAAAAGGGCCGAGCCTTCTAACGCTTCTAGTTTATCGCCGCCAGCTTTTCCTTACCTCCCCACATCTTCTACCTCCTCATCACCGACTTGGTCTACTTTACCTTTGCCTCTCTCGTTGGCCATCATCTTCAATGCTTTTGAGCTGTTTCCTTCTCCACAGTTCCCGTTCTCCCCGGTGGCCTTTGTGTATCTTCGCTGCCTTCACTTCACCTACCTGTCAAGTCATGTGTAATTTCAGGCTTCTCTGACGTTTCTGAAACCTATCATTGCTAGCGCCATTGCTACCGCGCTGTTCAGTGCGCGGCCTTTTCTGCTTTAAAAATAAAGATAAAGATAAATTTATTTGAACTGCAATTGGGTGTAACCCGGTGGCAGTTAATTACATAAATAAGATAATAGATGTCATCCAAATAATATAATAATGGTAATAATAATGCTAAAATGATAATAATAATAATAATAATAATAATAATAATAATAATAATAATAACAGTAATAATAGTATAAAAACTGATGTTCTTAAAACATTAAATTTCATGAAAAAGAAAAGAAACGTCTATCATCTAAAGCCGCATTGAGTGTTTATACAATAAAGAACGCTCCCTCCACCAGCATTGCCATCTCACCAACTTAGCTTTATTCCTTTCATCTAAGATTTGCCATCTTATTCGTCCCGGGTCTCTGGCTCATGCTTTGTTACATACTTCTGTGGCACTTTTGAAAATAACCATCACAACTACCTTCGCCACCGCATCGGTTTCGGCACTTCTCTTGCCTTTCCTATGTACACTTCAGTTTCTCGCTCTCTAGATTCACCATTTTCAGCGCTTCTGAGATTTGTCCTCTGTTCCTGAGATTACTCCCTCACACATACACACACGTACACATTCTCACGCTCAAGCACATACTCGCTCGCGCACACTGATGACTTATCTCGAAGTCTCCACTAGTTCTCTGATGTTAATTTTCTTTCGCAATCAGCTGTGGTGGCCTTCAGCCGCTGTCTAACAATACGCCCTACTTCAGTGCCACTGAAGCCCTTGCAGCATCCACCACCCTGATCCTCACAAGTGGTGCCGTTCTGCTGATAACTTTATCACTTAAATCGTAGACCAGCTCCAGAATTATCACCTACTTAGGTGGCTCAGGGCATCAACTAATGTCACTGTCTGCCTACTAAAGGGAGGCCCAAGGATTCGAGCCCCGGCGGAGGAAGGATTTCCGACACTAACTACAATTCAGCCGCTGTCTGGAGGAGAATTCTAGCGGGCAGCTGCTCTGATCGGTTCGGATCTTCCGTGGTTTCTCCGATCAACACCAGACGAATGTCAAAGCACTGACATAACAAATGGACCACGGGCCGCTCGTGATCTTTCCTTCCCCTTTCTTGTCCTGTTCTCCCCCCCTATTTACACTTACAAAGACTACAACTACACAAGGTGGGAGACTAATCAGGGTATGAGTGTTTGACTCGGCTAGGGTAGTGCCCCCGCTAGTGGGAGATACCTGGCTGGGGAAAACCTTGGTAGCCTACGGAAAGTCGGATATCTCCATTCAATCGGGGGGGGGGGCGATCACAACCACCTCCTGAGGATAACACATGTACTACACATACGGGATTAAAGACCTTAGTACTTGACGCGCCCGTATTTACTAATCACGTGGTCTACTAGTGGTCACTATGGTGCTACTAGTGGTCACGTGGCTCTGAGCTCCTTTTTTTTTCCGCGAGCCCCGAACTCAGCCTCTGAAGGCACTACTCCCACGTTGGACTTTAGTTTCGCATTCCTGCAGTGAACAGAGATTCCGCCGCCCAGTAATGTGCCGCCCTTTTCCCGCACTAATTCCAACTTCTTGATCTCCAAGGCACAGCGAAGGCCAAACGTCGGCCGAGATCGCTAAGGCGGTAGTAGCGTATCTCGGACCGAAGGGTCGCGGGTTCGAGTCCCGCCTCGGGCATGATTGTATTTGTGTTCGTCCTTTCACCCCTTATCATCACCATGTCGTTTCGTCTTCATAGTTACCTTGCCGTTGACACCAATAGTGGTCGCTAATGACCTACTTGTTGATGCGATCGTAAATAACCAATTAAAAAAAAGGCCAAACATTTGGAGATAAAACCCCCAAACGTTTATAAAGAGAAATAATGTGATACCATTGACGTTTTTCGATACCAACATTAGAAAACGCTAGTAAACATTAGAAAACGAAACAAGCCTTGACTTTTTATAGTGCGAATGCTCTTGGCTCTCCGGGTAACAACGCGTTGAAGGCTGCTCTGTCAAAGAGGCATTACGACGACTCCCGTCACCCGGACAGACAAAAACATTTGCATGAAGGGTTGACAACAATGTTCATGTAAAAGGGAAAACACTCGAAAAGCCAAAAAAATCAAATATTTTTTTTATAAATATTTAATTCAGACTAATATCACCCTTATTTCATTCTTCTATTTGCGATTGAAATGAAAAAATTCGTTCACAATATGCAGATGACGATGGTCGCAGAGCCAGAGATCATGTGCGTGTGTTAGCGTGTGACAGCGTTCAGAAAAAGGATATTCATGTTTCCTATTCTAAATTAAAGAATAAACGATACAACGTAGCAGATGTTAGTCATGTGATAAACGACAACAAATGTTTAAAATTTACTAAACGGAGGACATTTAAAATACAAACGAGGACGAAAGAACAAATGACGTCAATGATTGACTGTCCTCCCAAATGGAGGACGGTTGGCAATTCATTTTACATGACGAGTCGCCGACGCCTTCGACATCACCGACTTCCTCGTAGTGATGGTATCGCTACTATCAAGGACTTGCAACGTCCCTTCTCAGCCCAACATCAACAGATCCGTCGCCCCTTCCGCTCGTATCTGCGCTATCGTTCGTAACTGCACCTGATTGCGGCATATGCCGCGAAAGGCTTTGCGATCACTTACGTCATCTTCCTGCTTTGCCGTTTCCATATTTGTCTCCCCAGTCGGTCACTGCTCTATCCGTGCACATCGCATCCTGGATTTACTTTTATTTTTACTGCTGACTCCATTTGCTCCAATGGCATCTGCTTTGCTTCTGGTCTTTGTCACTTCTGCTGTTGGCTCCATAGCTAAAATCTCAGGCAAATTTTCTGCTGACGCCTCTTTTACATATTTGCTTTTATGTAGATGATTTAATTCATTTAGACTGCTTTACCAACATGTCACACGTCTCTTCATAATACATTTCATTTTTTTGACAGCCTTAGTCTCCTCCCTGGCTTCCAGCATTATCATAGATAGATATATTTATTACTAATTCTGCAAATAAGTTTCAGAACTTGGTGGCAGAATACACTAACTAAACATTACAGAACTTAACAACAATACAAAATTTTACAAATTTTACACACTTTACAAATTAACATAAACATTTCACCGTGCAAGCTTCCATAGCACTCCACTTCACTTCACTTCACTTCATATCACTTCACCTCGCCTCGTCTCACCTCACCATACTGCCAATCACTTTTGCCAATCACGTTTTAATGTGATTCTGACACACTCGTTTCCCTCAACTTCACATCACTGCACTACACGCCACTGCACATAATAATAATAATAATAATAATAATAATAATAATAATAATAATAATAATAATAATAATAATAATATGTGATGTGGAAAACTAAAAGGGGCCATTTGTCAGGGAACAAAGTTTTTCGTGAGACGCAAAAGAACCATAATATGTTATTGGTTTTTTCATTGTATTTATTTTTGTAGAGAACAGTTCGAAAAATATTTATAAGCTAATTTTATTTTTTACGTATGTTAATTTTTGAAAATATTGTGATTTTTTCAATTACGAAAGTTTAAACGCGTTTTTCTTAAAATTCCTTTTTGCGACAACATACATTCAAACTACCATAACTTCGCCGAATGTTAATATATTTTGAAGATTTTTATACTAAATTGTTAGGAATTTAATTGTTTATAATTTGACATAAATAACTCAAGTGTGAAATTTTGGGAAAAATGGTCCCTTATAGTTTTCCGCATCACATATTTTAAACTAGGTCTGAGATAGCGTTATGGAGTTCGTTAAGCATTTCAGACTGTCTGTGGAGCGACTCTGACCGGGCGGTTCCAGTGGCTGAGTCCCGACGAGATAGACTTTTGACTGTAGTTAGATATTGGCTTATTTGTGATGCGTTGTTGGCGATATTCCAAATAAAAGAATAGAGGCGTTGTCTTGGCCAACAATATTATTTATTGCAAGAGCAGCTTTCGATGGCTAAGAACTCAGGTCACAGGCGATGATGGTGAAGCCACCGAAAACTCCTATTGCATTAAATATTAATTTTGGTCAAGACAAACCTCTAATTCTTTTATTTATTAGCTAGATAGCTAGGTGTAATTGAGCTGCTGTGCGGAAATGAATTCTAGCGGCCGGCTGCTCTGATCGGTAGTTTTTCGTGGTTTCTCCAATGAACACCGGACGAATGTCGGAGCAGTTCTCTAATAAATGAGTCATGGCCCGCGAACGATCTTCCTTTCCTCTTCCTTGTCCTATCCGATCCTTATCTCTTAATTACAAACACTTACATGCTCTACACTACCACGTATGTCGGAGTGTACCACACCAGCCCAGTCGGGAGCTTGGCCCGGCTGGGGCGGTGCCCCGCTGGGGGAAGTACCCGAAGAGGAAAATACCCATAAGTAGACTTTAGACTTCAACATTTTGTCAGAGAGGAACACCGCCACCTCCCGGGAAGCACATTAACTACTCTAAAGGAACTAATGAAAATAGCAATTCACATGCCCGGAATCAGCAATAAATAGATACGTGAGTAAACAAATAAATAAATAAATAAATAAATAAATAAATAAATAAATAAATAAATAAATAAATAAATAAATAAATAAATAAATAAATAAATAAATAAATATTCTGTACGATATGGCAGGAGTTGTATATACCAACGCAACTGTAACTCTTCTATGAGTAATCTCTATTGACTGCTCTCTTCAATTCCACCCCCCAGACTTGCCACAGGATCCTGCTGCATGCAATTACCTCTGCTCTCTCCATCGCCGTCTTCGTCGCCCCTGCAGCGAACGTCTCGACTTCCTCCGCTCTGCTCTTTGTCCTCCTTCGCGGCCTGCGTTGCCCCGAAGCTCCTTCGTAAAATCTTAAAACGCGAACATTAGCGGTTCGCTGTGTAATGGGCCTGGGGAGCCCTGATAGCAGCAGCTTGCGCTCGCATTAACTACACACATCATGTTCAGAGCTCCTTGAATGCACGCCACGCTAGAATTATTCTGAAAAATCTTTTGTGGGAGTTTGTGCTTCATTTCTTATGGTAGAAATAAACTTGTAAAAATGTTCTTTGTGAGACGAATTTAAAAAGTATTGTATACTCTCAAAATCCAGATAGGATAACATGTTTGATCGTTTTTGCATGACGTGACATGTAGAACTTATTTTCCACAAAAAAATAAAATAAAAATAAAACATTAAAGGTCAAGTGTGTTATATGAATTCACCATATGAAAGACTTTGAGCAGTTTCAAGATAAACAGCACTTGCCACAGTAAGCCTGAAGTTAAAACAAAAGATTTAGGATACAGTGACCACGATGCACAAATTCTTACCATTATAAGAAATGCGATCACTGACACAATAAATAATACACGTATGACTAGATTGTTTACAAAAAGTAAAATAAAATTATTCATTGATTACTTGATGCAGGAGTCATGGGCAGCGGTTTATAATGCTGTTGATACAAACGACAAATATAATTCTTTTTTTTCAACTCTTTCATTTCATTTTAACACTTGCTTTCCTCTTCAAAAAAGAAAATTAAATATTTCACGGAAAAGAAATTCTTGGATAACACAAGGGATTAGAACATCTTGTAAAAACAAGTGAATTCTTTCTTTCATTTCTAAACGTCATAACGTATCTCAAGATTTCCTTATCTACTTTAAAAAATACAAAACATTGTTACGAAAAGTCATAAGGCAGGCTAAAATCATGAAACACGATCAGGATATTTTGAATTCAAAAAACAAAACAAAAGCAATGTGGAATATAATAAAAAATACGACCAAATCAACTAGAAACCTTGTAGTGAATGTTATTTTAAAATATAACGATAAAAATGTGAACGATCCGGCAACAGTGGCTAGTCTCTTTAACCAATACTTTTCGAGACTTGCTGCCGATCTCACTAAGGGTCTTCCAAAATTCAAAAACAGACAGTTCACCCAAAATTTTAGACACAATGTTCGTTTCCGAAACTTCTTCCTATGAAATTCTCAAAATAATCGGTAAACTAAAAAATAAATATTCGTCCGGTTTAGATGAATTCCCAGATTCTTTGTTAAAGACTTGTGCGTATGCCATTATACACCCGTTAACTCACATATTTAATGCATCTTTATGCACTGGAACGTTTCCAGATATTTTCAAAACAGCTAAAATTAAGCCGCTCTTCAAAAAAGGCAACAAAAATGAAATTCAAAATTATCGGCCCATTTCTCTTCTATCAGTTTTTTCAAAAATATTAGAGAGACTTTTTTACGTACGAATGGAAACCTTTCTCAGTAAACACGACGCGCTTTCAGATTGCCAACATGGATTTAGAAAATCAAAATCAACGGAAACAGCTATATTTTCTTTTCTTAAAGATGTCGCCTCATCATTGGATCAAAACGAGGCACCTATTGGATTATTTTTAGATCTCTCAAAAGCTTTTGACGTCATTGATCATGACATTTTACTTTCAAAATTACCTTCATATGGAATCCGTGGTATTGCTCTAGATTGGTTATGTTCGTACCTTAAACAACGATCTCAGAGAGTTGAAATACCTTACTGGAATGATGGAACATTACGTACGCACCTTTCCGACTCTGCCCATTGCACGTGGAGTTCCTCAAGGATCGATTTTAGCCCTATTCTGTTCCTACTTTACGTAAACGATATGCCCTCGACGATTCGAAACGGAAGAACGGTTCTCTTTGCGGATGATACGAACATCCTTTGCAATAAAGAAACCGTAAATAGTACAATATCAGATGTTTCAAATTGCTGAAATAACAAATTAATAGTAAACGAAAAGAAAACTGGTTTTAATGCAGTTTTCCATTTCAAATAAACAATTCTGTGCTCCATTGAAAATGAACAGTGTACCATTGACTGATGTTAAGGCAACAAAATTTTTAGGTCTCTCAATTCAGTCAAACCTTAAATGGAACGTCCATTTAAATGAATTGAACACAAAATTAAGTTCATTATGCTACGCGTTCAGAATTCTTGCAAATTCAGTCAGCCTTCATACTGCTCGTTGTGTATACTTCGCGAATGTTCATTCCCGCCTGAGATATGGCATAATATTCTGGGGAAATACATCTTATAGCTCCCAGACTTTTAGATTACAAAAACGAATTGTACGAATATTAACCAAATCCCACCCACGTGATTCATGTAAGCCTCTCTTCATTAATCTAGGAATTTTACCATTACCTTGTCTGTTTATTTACGAATCAGTTGTTTTTGTCAAAAATGACTTGCTTAAGTGCGGGAATATATTTTCAGAAAATGCCGATGTCTATTACTATAACACTCGACGTTAGAAATCATATTCATCAGGTGACAGTACCAACAGCTCAATACAAAAAATTCACATACAATACATGTACATTATTTTACAATACTTTGCCAGACGACATTAAACGATTAAATTCAATAGAAAAGTTTAAATCCCAAGTGAAATCGTTTCTGCTGCATAACTGTTTCTATACAATTAGAGACTATACTGAGCATCACAAGAAAAGTAACATTAATTTTAACAATGATACATAATGCATTATTTATCATTTGGACTGTATAAATGTGTATAAACAACCTGTAACAAGTATTGTTCTACAGCTTCCGGGTCAATGACCCCCATCTCGATCAAGTTTTTCGTCCAGTTTCCCTGATCCATTGAGCAAATGCTGAGATGGCCCCTTGTTTTGCTTCTGGACATAAATGTAACTTCATTTTCTGTGCGCGTCTTCTAGAATTCAGTGGGAAATACAATTATTAAAATTATCGTTTCCATGTTGTCGCGGCAGGAAGTATTATTCCGAAGGACAACATGGATAAGAGCCAAAATTTATTGCTTATTTATCCTTGAAAATAGATTTTATTACATGGGAGTTTTTATTTTTTATTTTTTTTATTTTTTAAAGTAGTATATGACTTAGTGTAGGGATCACAGAATTTTGAAAATGTGCACACAATTCATTTTTCCCCATAGCACGTCATACTCAGTTTGAACTGTTTTTTTGACGTAAAAGAAATAATTTTTTTTTTTTTATTTAAATCTGTAAATTTACAATCTGTTCAAAACAAGAACAATAAGTAAATATGATGTTAGAAAATATAACTTGCATGGAAAGGTCACCCAATGGTGATCTTCCTTTATCATATTACACATTACAGTATTATCACTTACATATCACACATTACAGTATTATCACTATTGTCATCTTAAAATCTATTTGGCAAATCCAATGGTTTAAACTTTTTCAGTCTTTTGACTTCTAAGCTATTGTCCAGTAAGTTTATGGCTAGTACATTTTTATGGTTTTCTAGTTTGCTGACATATTTATGGCTAAAATTTCTAATTTCTTGTTGTACTGTTGGCATGTTAAAATCACTATGTAGCACATCGTTTCGGACGTACCAGGGAGCACTAGCAATGTCTCTCAGAACCTTGGATTGAAATATCTGTATGGTTTGAATATTTGACCTGCAGGTAGAGCCCCAGAGCTGTATGCAATATGTCCAGATTGGTTTCAAGAATAACTTGTATATTAAAAGTTTATTGTCTGTAGCCAGCACAGATTTTCTTCCTAGCAACCAGTACAGTTGTTTGTATTTTATTTGTAGTTCCTTGCGTTTGTGTAGAATATGTGCTTTCCATGTGAGTTTTCTGTCTAGGTGTACGCCTAAGTATTTGACAGTGGTTTCTTGCGGTAGATCATGATGATTTAGTTGTACAGGAGGACAAGTTCTCTTATTCATAGTGAAAGTGATTTGTTTCGATTTCATTTCATTTACTTTTATTCGCCAAGTATTGAACCATAGTTGTAGTTTGTCCAGATGAGCTTGCAGTAGTAATGATGCTTCTTCTGGTTCGTTGTCAGTTGCCATTATGGAAGTGTCATCGGCGAATGTAGCCGTTACAGTGTTCTCAGTGATAGGTAGATCATATGTGTATAGTACATACAGAACTGGACCCAATACACTTCCTTGAGGGACGCCGGATTTTATTGGGTAGTGATGGGAATACTCATTCTTATGTTTCACTTCAAACGATCGATTGCTTAGATAAGACTTTAGGAGGACATAATAGGGATACTCAAGCATGTTCTTCAGCTTGTATAGCAATCCTTCATGCCACACCTTGTCGAATGCCTGGCTTATGTCCAGGAAAGCTGCCGAACAGTATTGCTTTCCTTCCAAGGTCCTGTTGATAACATCCACCACTCTATGGACTTGTTCGACTGTGGAGTGCATTTTTCGAAAGCCAAACTGGTGATCAGGAATCCACTTTTCAGTTAAGGGTTGTAGTTTAGCAAGGAATAATTTTTCAAATGCTTTAGAGAGTATAGGTAATAGGCTGATTGGCCTGTAGGATGATGTTTCGTGTGGAGGTTTGCCAGGCTTCAGGATGAGGATAATCTGTGCGTGTTTCCATGATTTTGCGAAGTGTCCTAGTCGAATTATTGCATTGAATATTGAAGTAAGAAGCGATATTGCTTTTCTAGGCAGATTTTGAAGAGTTTTTCCAGTTATTAAATCATGACCAGGAGCTTTGTTAGGATGAAGATTTTTCAGAGTCGCTCTTACATCTTTGGATGAGAATGGGGGAATTTGTGGGGACATCTGCAGTGGTGAATTCAGCTGGGTGGCGATTTTTTCTTCGTCAACTAACTTTTCCAGAGTATTATCAGACGGAAAAGGTTTGAACACGTTCGATAAGTGCTGAGCGAAACATTCAGCCTTCTCTTGATCAGTCTTAGCCCACTGTCCGGCGCACCTAATCGGAGGAACATGTTCCCTTGATCTCTTCAATCTTCTTGTAGCTCTCCAGAGTGAGTATTCATTTCCTGCTTGTGGAGTGATTTTGCTTACATAATTTTTAAAATTGTTAGAATTGTACTCTTGTAATAGTCTCTTTAGTTTTTGTGCAGCATTATTTAATTTATTTTTGTTTTCTGGGGTTCGATTATTTTGCCAGATTCGTCTTAGTCTTCTCTTTTGAGCAATTTGTTCCTTGATGAATAGTGGGTAATTAACAGTTTTGTAGCAATGCTGAATTTTAGGAGTTGAATTTCGAGATGCCTCTTGGATACATTCAGTAATATATTCTACAGCATAATCTATATCGTCATTAGTCTTTAATGGAATATTGGCTGAAATATTTTTGTTTAACCAATGTTGAAATGCATTCCAATTTGTATGTATATTAGTCAGAACAGGACTTGTAATGTTTTCGATGATACCCGCTCCAAACGTCATGATCTCAGGAGAGTGGTCAGAGCTCAGATCTAAACATTGTTCGACTTTGATGTTCGATTGTGTCATACCTTTGCTGATAAATATATCTAGTACGTCAGGAATTTTATTCATGTCTGTCGGCCAATATGTTGGTTTCCCACTGGATAGCGCACTATAAGCCTCTTCCATGACAGCTTCAAGAAGTACTTTTCCTCTAGGTGAGTTTAAACGGGAACCCCAGTGTTGATGTTTCGCGTTAAAATCGCCTCCTGCTATAAATCTTGTTCCTAGTTGGCGAAAGAATTTCAGGAAGTCTTCTTTTATTATTCGATGTCTTGGTGGACAGTATATTGCTGATACTGTAACAGTACCAAAGCTATCTTCAATCTGCACAGAGGTTGCTTGTAGATGACTTTCTTTAAACTCACAAAGAATGTTATATTTAATTGTGTTTTTTATTATAATAGCTGTGCCTCCATGTGCCGTGCCGTCTGGGTGTCTGGTGAAGAACACATCGTATTTAGGTATGCGTAAATAAGATTTTTCAGTAAAATGTGTTTCTGATATTAGCATTATATCTATTCTTTCAGTTATCAGGAAGGTGCATAATTCTTGGCGATGCTGCGCCAGTCCGTTGGCGTTCCAAGTTGCAACTCTATATGCATTTAGTCTCATTATTTGGAAAGCATTTTTGACATTAGATTTATTAACATGCTAATTTGCTCTGATTGTTTCTTAAATAGTTGTTCAAACCTTTCAAATGATTGTTGAATCATAAATACTAGATCATTAGTGGATGATTGTTGTGCTTCTCTAATATTTTGGTTGTTACAGTATTTAACAGCTCGTGAGTAATTGCTTCTGTTTGCAAAACAAGTTTGAATTTCAGGGTTACCTATAGCTGGAAAGTCTTCATTCGTTGGCAGTTGCTGCTGTTGTTTACGTTGATGATGAAAATATTGTTGATGTTGGCTGCGATCAGAATGTTGACTTCTGTTCCATTGATATTTACTGTCCGACCGGTTGAATTTCAAAGCATATTCACGTTGATAAGCTGAGCAGCCTTTGTAGTTAGCAGGGTGATCTTCACCGCACAGAACACATTCAGGTTTTGTGGATTTGTCTTTTTTTGGGCACTGTTTTGTAGAATGATTTCCCACACATTTAACACAACGAGGGGGAAGAAAACAATACTTGCTTGTATGATGGAAATCTTGACAATTTTTACATTGAAGAATGTCTTTCTTGGTGCGCGGAGGTTCAAATCTTATCTTGCAGTTCAGAAGGTCACTTATGTTATAGATGTCAACATTGTTTTTGTTTGGTTCCAGATCTATGAAAAAGGTTGATGTAGGCATTTTAGTAATTTTGTGTTTTGCATTATATATTTGACGCACATTGTGTCCTAGTTTTGATATTTCATTTTCCAGACTTTCTACGTCAATTGTAGGATGCATGTTTCGTAAAACAACTCTGAATGCTCGATTCTGTTTCATCTGATACGAGTAGAGTTTTACGTCTTTTAGTTTGAACAGTTTTACTAAAGCTCTGTACACTTCAACAGTTTTTGCCATTATTTTAATTTCTTTGCTATTATAAACTTTTAAATTATAACTTTCAGAATCAATTGAAGTCAAAACACCTTCTCTTTCAATTTCGGCTTGCTGAATTATGCTTGTTAGTTTATTAATATCCAATACACCAGGAACAAACAGTGGCGGTGGTTTTGGATTGTTATTTTGACTTTCAATTGTATCATGGGTTTGGTTTAGATTTCCATCTGAAGTTTCAGGTGTAGTTTCATTTAGTTCAGAATTATTATTACACTCATTAAGGACATTAAACCTATTTGCAGATTCAAAATTCTGTTCATTTTGTAAATGCAGAATCTTAGCCTCGCGCCCATCATTATTCTTTCTCTGTCGTTTTCTAGATCTATACGTAACATTCTGCCAGAGTTCAGCAGAAGGGGTGCCAATATTATTAGACCCAATTTGTGATGGCATTTCTTCTGAAGATAATTGTAACAGCTTTTGTTGTTGTTGATAATGCAGTAGTTGCAGTTGTTGCATAAATTCCACACTGTTGCCAGATTGAGCAGTAATATTATTGGTTTTGTCTTGCAACTGTATTTCGCCTGGCTGCAATTGTAATAATTGCTGGGACTGTGATAGTTGCGAAAGCTGCACGTATTCCGCGCTGCTGGTGGACTGAATATTTGTATTACTGGGCTCACCTTGCAATTGTAGTGTACATAGCTGCAGTTGTGGTTCACCTTGCTGCAATTGTAACAGCTGTTGTGGTAGTTGCGATTGCTGCATAGGTTCCGCACTGTTGACGGACTGAGAGTTAGTATTACTGGTCTCACCTTGTAGTTGTAACAGCTGCTGCTGGTTTTGGTGTTGTTGCAGATGTAGAAGCTGCGGTTGTGACGTAGATTCAGACATGATGATAGAGGGAATGCCGTCGTTGTTTTTGTCTTCAAGAATAATCCTTGAATTAATCACTTGCTGCCCCACCGAGGGGCAGCTGTTGTTGAACAAATTTGAGAACACAGTTAGAATGATAGCTGATCTGACACATAAACAGAAATTCTGCGCTTGTTGTAAACTAAAACAATTTACAATAACTTTCTGAGAAAGCTAATTGTTCACTTCGTTCACTTCGTTCACTTCGTTCACTCTGAGCTCGCTTATCTTCGTAGCAAAACGAACAAGGTAAGCACTGCGGAGCAGCGGACACGACCGTTCACCTCCGCTGCCAGACGAGAACAAAGAAATAAATAAATAAAATAAATAAATAAGCCTCTGGTTACTTCTTCTTTTAGGGCCATACACTGATTAGTGCGTAGGCTAGTCTCCCGAACCTCCAAGCACCTACTTGTGAGACATCCTGAGCAAGTATACCTAGGATAGTTTGCTATTGCTTTCCCTAGTGCGCCAATTTTGACGTTTGATTTGAATACCAGATACCGCAGGTCAATATACAATATCCGTAATGTTATAGAGTGATTCAAATCGACACTCTCATTGGTACTAAATTGCTTGAGGATTTAATTTTGCCAAGAACGGACCAATGGCTTTACTGGGCTCTGTTTTACATGTTGACAAGCGTCTGCATGCATACCGTCGATTTTAGGCACCTCAAAAATCCCCTCGACTTGACCGGGTTTAAAACCATGAACTTGGGGTCAGTAGCCCGGCATGTTAACTATACCATCAAAGCCAGTTTTTGTTACTTGAAAAAGTTAATATTTCTATTCAAGTCCAAGGGTGCTTCATATTGTTACAATTCCAAGGCTTTTATGAAAATGAACAAATCCTATGTAACAACAAGCTAATCTACATTTTCACAAAAAACGAGATATTAGTATTTATTAGTAGCGGGTGGTTTTCTCTGGTGGGGGAGGCTTACTTTGTTACTCTCCCAAATGGTTGATATTATTAAATGGCGTAGTTTATTTTGTGTTACATTATCATATTATTCAGTGTTACATTTGTAAATTTTCATGATCAATATTCTCGCTATTATAAACACTACTTATTTTTCTGTACAATATTTGTAGTGATTTGAAATAGAATTCATTATTTTCTGTTTGTGCACATATCAGACAGCAATGGAGGATCCCCGGGATATACTTTACAGCCAGTAGGACTAAGAAAGCTGCCTTTAATTGTTCTGAAAGCTCAGGATAAAGAATAATACTTTATCATTAAGAAACGTTTTAAATGACATGGATTTGAGTAATGAAAACTACAATGAAAAATGTGAACCAAAAATTCAAACAATCATTTCAATATTATTATCAATTACTAATACGAGAAGTATGTAATTCGAGTGAATTTTAGTGAAGCAAAATGTAAACTAGGGAGACTTTAGTGTGGTTTGTTGTTAATACAATCATTAAAAATTATTAAAAAAACTATCTTTAGTAGTAAGTTTTTACGAACTGAGACAAAACGAGAGTTTTACATAGTAAGCACTATGCAAAAAATATATAGCTATTTTTCCACAATGTTTTTTTTAATATACTAAAGGGTACATTTTGGTAATTCTCAATAAAGTACATTTTATTTTCTTCAAAATGTTAATGTTTTATCACCTTAAAAGTTCTAAGAGGAAAATACTTGACAAGTCATGAAAATGCGACTTCTAGTCCTGAGTGCATGCGCTACCTCCACGCACGGGCTGGGAGACGGCGCTTGGGCCGCGGTGGTGGCTGTTGGCGGAGACATCGGCGGCGGCGGCATCGGCCAGTCTCCCTAATTGCGCTCTGCCTCCTCCCCCTCCTCGGTTCTGGCCGCCCTCATCCCCTCCCCTCCCTCCCCCCGCCCCCGCTCCGCCCCGCCCCGCCCGCAGTCCCGCGCCCTAGCATCCTCGTACGCAATCTCGCTTTATGCTCCCTGTATCCTTTTATGGCGGCAGTTTAACGTCCAAACAAGATGAAAACGACGCGCGCAACATGACGTAAATAGACACCCGCTCTTTTCTCTCTTGCCAGTGGCTGGTGGGGCTTCATCCCCTGCGCCGCTCGATGCTCTTCTGCTGCTGGCGCCACTGCTGCCGCTCGCGGCCATTGTTGTTGCATCAGCAGGCCGTGCTTTGAGATGCAGAAATGCAGACGGCTTGGCGCGGTCAATGCTTTATGTCGGGGGGAAATAAATACAGGGCCATTTGAACCAAAACCCCCATCGGAGCTTGACGCATGCGCGATTTTTAATGTTGATGATGTCTAGTGTTTTAATGTGAGATGTGTTAGGAAATGCAATTTAAAGCCTTCGACGTCTGCGAACTTCTTCTTAAAATATCGAAAATTCGATACTTGAATCACAAATCCTACCCATCGGGTGTTATCACATCACCACCTTTAAAAATACCTGTGTAGTCTTCCTAGTATTTGCGATTCTCACGTCCAACCAATCTTACTAATGTCACGACGTACAAATTAAGATTAACAAACTCTAAAAATTTAGAATAATTTTACCTAAACTTAGCTCCATATTTCAGTTTACAGTTGGTCGCATGCAGATTCGGTATTAACGTAACTGAAGTTATTGACGTATGGTTTTCACTTTATTCTGATTTCTATTTAACTCGACGTGACTGAATACATTCTTCCTTATGACTAACTAATATAAAACACTACTGAAAATGAAATAGCAAACTCGGGAGAAAACTCTTGTATGTAAAAACCAGAGCCTTCTCGACCCTCCCCCAAAATCTCTTCCGCATCGTTCGAGAAAACATTTTCGGCTAATATGAGTATTTAAGCAAATCGAACTTTCAATGTACTTATAGAATATAAACTGAAAATCATCTCAATTGACATATAGAAATTGTTTTCACAAAAAATATAATTATTTCTACTTCATACGCACCATTTTATACGGAATAAGTTTAAAATATATCTGGGCATAAATATATTTGAATATACAGTACATATTTTTATCTTACCTATTTTTGTTCATATTACCTATATTTTTGCTAGTTAAGAATGGTAATTGCAAATACACTAACCAAAACTACTGAAAGAGCAATGGAGAGATAGATTACCCTCCCTACGTTGAGCTAAAATCTAGACTACGTATTTTCTATTTTTTCTTGAATTATAAAAATTAGAAATTGAAAAATATTTGTGAATATATATATTTTATTTGGTGTATAATGGATTGTCATTTGTACTTTTTCACGATACAATACACAAAATCATCAATTTCCTTTTTAAAATGATTTTTTGTATAGAAGTTGATGGATTAAAGAGAAAAAACAATTCATTGTATAATTTATTGTTGGTGAAATTCAAATTGAATAGTGAAGTACGAATGTATTTTTTTCAGCAAGGTAAAATACGTTTTTCTACAACTGCATAAAAAGACAACTTCTTTGCATCGCTTGCAGTACGTAAATTTCGTCATTTTTTAATCTCCATTTAAAAAAGATCGTTGCCAAGACAACTATCTTGTTACCGTGAAAAAATAGTAGTTTATGCAATTAGTTTATAATGTTAAGCTTTATTGCATGAGTACATGTTTTGAAAACGAGCGACGTTAGGAGCGAGTTTTCAAATTTGTACGAATGCAATAAAGCAACATTATAAACGAGTTGCATACGCTATTTTTTTGTATAACAGCATTATAAATTTATGCAAGAATCGAAATTAATTTATGAACTAATTGCAAAAGCAGTTTTACTGTTGGCAACATTGACATTGGTATTATGACGTCACGCATTTTGGACAGCTGATGAGCGATTCTGAAGAGCATGCGAAGAAAGATGGATTCCTTGCCGCAGGAAATTGTTGAACAAGCCACGAAGGCAGAACAATGCTTAATACCGGCAAAGTCAAGTGCATTGTACGAAAAAGAGTACAACAAATTTAAAAATTGGATGGAAACAAAGAACGTGAAGATTATATGCGAATCAGTTGTTCTGGCATACATATCGGAGTTAGTAAGTGTCTCTTACTTTATTGACATACCTAGTCGAGTTTTAGTGATGGTCTAATTTTCTAATTTTTATTACATTGAAGTCAGCAGTATGTAAGGCATCAAGTTTGTGGTGTAGTCACTCGAAATTGAAGGCCATGATCAAAATTAAAGATGGTATTGATATTTCTGCTTTTAATAAAGTTCAATTGTACATGAAACAAGCGAATGTCGGTTACGAAGCAGAAAAATCTATGGTCTTTTCCCAAGCTGATGTGAACAAATTTTTAGTAGAAGCAGCTGATGAGAAGTATCTCTTGATGAAGGTATTTAAGTTATATTTATTTGAAATATTTGTGAACTATTGGAACACATCTTTTGCTCTCTTTTTTCAGGTTGTTGCGATTTTCGGCATATTTGGAGCTTGTAGACGAGGGGAATTGTATAACATATGCACCGATGATGTCTCTGAAGAAGGTTCTGTTTTAGTTGTCAAAATTAGAGAAACTAAAACTAACAAACACAGAATATTTACCGTTATTTCTGATGAAGGATTCTCTTATATAGATTTGTATAAAAAATACATTGCCCTCAGACCTTCTAAAGTCAAACATAATAAACTTTTCTTATTTTATAACAAAGGTAGATGCACTTGTAACCCCATTGGGATTAACACTTTCGGAAAAATTCCTAAACTCATTGCCGAATACCTTCAACTTCCAAATCATGAAAAATATTCCGGACATTCATTCAGGAGAACATCGGCTACTATGTTAGCCGACAGTGGTGCAGATATTACCACCCTTAACCGTCATGGAGGATGGCGATCATCAAATGTTGCAGAATCTTACATTGAGGAATCAATTCAGAATAAAATAAAGATAGCTAGAAGAATAGTGTCAAATGACGAAAATAACGTAGCAGGTACTTCATCAACTAAAACTTTTAATGTACCTGGTTCTGTTCCTTTATCTTTCAAAAACCTCACAGACTGCTCCATTAATATTAACATCAATAAATAATGTAATTATGTAAACTGATTTATTATATTCAAGAATAAAAATCTTTGGTTATTCTGGTTGTATGGTTACTCTGTGAACTCTTCATGCAATTCCACAGCGTTCGTCAATTTTAAAGGTGAGTTGTGACGCAACTATGACGTGTGTGATGACGCAATCATTCGTGCCGTAAAACCTAATACGTCATCATTTGTGCTGTAAAAGGCCCTTTTATTGCGATTAGATTAGATTAGATTTATTGTTAATTCTGCAATTAAGTGTAGTAACTTGGTGGCAGAATATCTTAACCTTACATGCATTAAACTTAGATTCACTAAGAAAAAGTTACAAAAAAAAAGTAGTTAATTAAGATAATAATAATAAATAGTACATAACATCACCACGCAAACCTTACTCCACTTCACTTCACTGCACAACACTTAACTGTGACTCATTTCTTTCGCATTCCCTTCCCTCCACTTCACTTCATAACACTACACCGCGCTGCACTACACTCCACTACACTGCACTGCACTGCACTAAATGAATAATAATAAAATGATAACAATAGCAATAAAGGTAATATTAACAATACTTCTACAACTGATATTTATACTAACAATTAAACAACTTACTTTGTAGGATATACTACTAATTTAACAGTAGAAACAACATTGATACATATGACCAAATATATAATTAACTAAAAAACTAATTTATTTTTAAACTTGCTCAAGCTTTGAGGAAAGGGTTCTAAGATAGTCGCAGGCAAACTGTTCCAGTCTCTAATTGTTCGGTTTGTAAATGAAAATTTCCCGACATCCGTTTTCTGTTTTCTTGTCTTAATTTTATGCATGTGATCCGTTCTGCCGAAGTATGAAGGTTTTCCTAAACGACGGTGTATTTCATTCCAAGCAGGATAGCCTGTATATGCTTTGTACAGAGCATAGAGTCGCAGCTTCATCCGCCTCTTTTCGAGTGATTCCCATGCACCTCTATTTTTTGATCCCCTGAAAGTAAATTTCGATGCTCTGCGCTGGACCTTTTTCTAGATTACCTTGCTGCGATATTCTGTACGGGTCCCAACATACCGCGCCATATTCTAATACGGGTCGGACTAGTGACATATAAGCTAATTCTTTACCTCTAACTGTACTCTTCTTTAGGATCCGCATGACGAAATGTAAAGATCTCCAGGCTTTTCCCACAACGAAATTTACTTGATTTTCCCAGCTCAATTTACTATCTAATTGAATTCCTAAATATTTGCAAGATGTGACTGTAGGTATGACTTTGTTGTTCAATTTGTACACAGTTTCACCATAACTTCGACCCCTACCAAACGTGATGGCTTTACTTTTGGAACTATTTATTTCCATGCCATTTGTTTTTGCCCAGGAGTGTAATTTATCTGTGTCTCGCTGCAAAATATACACGTCCTCCTCTGATTTGATAACCCGATAGATGATACAGTCATCAGCAAAGAGTCTTACGTTTGAAGCTAAATTTTTTGACAAGTCATTCACGAAGGCGAGAAACATGAGAGGCCCAATGACACTTCCTTGTGGAATCCCTGACGTAACACTTACGGAGGTTGATAGATATCTTCCGATTCGAACCTGCTGTTTCCTATCACGTAATAGTTCATTTATCCAAGCCACCACCCTAGTGTCTATACCCGAATCTATTAATTTATTTACAAGACGATCGTGAGGAACAACATCAAAAGCTTTGGCAAAATCTATTACTATTGCGTCTACCCTTCCACCTTTATCAATTTCGTCGGTTAGATCTTGTAAAAGTGAGACAAGCTGACTCTCGCAGGAAAACCCGTTTCGGAAGCCGTGCTGACCTTGATAAAGCCATTCCTTGCCCTCCCATTCTTTCCGGATGTAGTTAGTAATTAGTTGTTCCATGAGTTTGCATACGACTGACGTGAGACTTATCGGCCTATAGTTACTAAGTGCCGTTTTATCGCCACTTTTAAAAACAGGTACTACGAGTGCTAACTTCCAATCTTCCGGTACGCAGGCGTTATTGATAGAAATATTAAATAACCTAATTAGGTACGGTAAAATAGCCTCTCCACCTAATTTAATAATGTCCGTGGAAATAGAATCTGGGCCTCGAGATTTTCCGCTTTTCATTAATTTTATTCTTTTCCGTAGAGTACATACATCGACCTGAAATATATTTCTATCTGATAACGTTGGTATCTGTGTACAGTCAGTTTTCTGCTTAAAAACCGAAGCGAAATATGCATTAAAAGCGTTTGCTTTTTCTCTATCGTCAGTTATTGGCAAATTATTAATACGAAGAACTGGAATTTCGTCTTTGTTTCCCTTCCTTCTACGAACATACTTAAAAAATTCCGACCAATTATTGCCATCCGCATTAAGAATATATTTTAAATGACGTTCCTCCGCGATTTTCTTTTCTTTCTCTAAGTCTTTTGAATAACTTCGAAATAATGCCATGTGGTTGCCACTAATGTGCCTGTTACTAAACGCCTTTCTGGTTTTTCTTTTCATACGTCTAATCTTTGCATTATAATATTCTGGGTCGTGATTTCTTTTTAACAATTTACATGGAACAAATGTCTGCACGGCATTTTCAAGAATGTTTTTAAATTTTTGCCATACTTCTTCTATCCCCCCTCCCGTTCTAAGAAACTCATTGTACTGTTCCCTTAAGTAATTTTGAAGCCCTTCTACATTGGTTTTCCTGTATTGCCTCACTAGAATCCCGGTGTTAATACTTTTCCTTAAACTACTTAAGTCTAGGTCGACAAGAACTGCTTTATGGTCACTTATACCTTCTATAACGTCGCACGATAAGAATAAGTCTTTCGGACTAACAAGGCAAATATCTAGAAGCGCGTCCTGGCGAGTCGGCTGGTCTACTACCTGCGCTAATCCGTTGTCCCAGACCAGTCTATTGACAAGTTGCTGCACGTGTCCATCGCATACGCACCCTTTCCAAATTGTGTCTGGAAGATTTAAATCTCCGGCAATAACTACGGGATGGCTACGTATATTTTTTGTTCTTTCGTGTATCGCGTCTAAGATTTCGTAATTACTAGCCGGTGGCCGATAGCAAGCAATTATTTCTAAGTTATTTCCTGAACAGTCAATTTCCAACCCCGTCATTTCAGAAACATTATCGACCCAATTTGATACGACATTTAAAGTGTTTTTCACACAAATGAATACTCCGCCGCCTCTAGTTCCGCGATCTCTCCTAAACGTAAAATAATCAGACCGAAAAATTTCCGCATTTACTACCGCATCCGAGAGCCAAGACTCTGTACCTATCACGATATCAGGATCACAAGCCTCAATTAGATTCCAAAATTCCGTTACCTTATTTACGATGCTACGACAGTTCACCTGCAACAATCTAATGAAACCTCTCCTCACCTGCAAGTCCGAGTTTGGGACCCGTGCGTCCTGTTCAGGTGCCTGCGCCCACGCAGAAGTCGTCTCCTCCCGCGCAGAAGTGAAGAAGTATGAACGATTTCTTGCAACAGAAAACCTCGTTTATAATGCTGGTATACAAAAAAAGTCTTTTTTGCACGGTTTTAGAATACTATTTTGCACGTTTGGTTCTGGGCTACGGACTTACAAAATATTACGAAACTATTTGTATTATATTTTTATGCAGTTGTAGAAAAAATGTTCATATTTCGTGTGTAAAGTTTCCGCCCTTTTCATGGTCTCGATTGAGATTTTTTGCCTCAACCTACCTAAAATCTCAATCTCGACCATGAAAAAAACGGAAACTTCACACACTTAATATGAAAATAACTATTTTAAACATCTTTTAAGAATTTTAATCTGTATTGAGTAGATCCCAAAATGTGAAACATGGAATAATATTGTATAAAAATATGAATAATATAATAAAAAATGAATTGATTCCATGAGAACTCATTTCCTCATCTTTGTACTCCCAGTTTTTGCCCACTTTCCATTTTGTGAACATTAGGGAGTGGGTTCAGACAAATTATCTTAAAAATTGTGATAAAACATCCTCGATATTGGATCATTTACATCAAGGGTTTCCAACTGGGGTGATATCGATTCCCTGGGGGTCGAAGAAATTTTGAAGGGCGTCAAGGATAATCAAAGGGTCGATTGAAGATTTGTAGCTGAAAGTGAACCGGTGAAGGCCACCAGGTATGATCAAGATCCCAATGGTCACAAAACTATTAATAAACTTGATAATTCATTGTTTTCTGATAATTTTCGTGAATACTTAGGATCAGGAGCTAGGCTAGTGCACCCCACTGGTCTTCTGGATTAAGGAGGATAACGATACTCCATGGCCCTTAATAAGGACCCCCGCGAACGAATATGGGCAAAAAATTAAACAAATCGCACTCCATACTCTGTTTTCCATTGCACCAGCCCTCTTATTATGTCAATTAAATTGAAAACTCATAATTTCAAGTTCATTGCAGATAGGTCATACCGACTCTCCACAGCGAGGCATTCGATAACATAGCATCACAACTACCTTGAATGTTAAGAGAACTAAACAAATTATAACTATCTATACACAACGATGCCTTATAACGGAAGAAAATACTCTCTGCATTAAGCACTGGAGAAGTGTTTTGTCTAGTTAAAAACGCTCAACATTTTGAAAGCATTGCACAACAATGAAGATTAGCAACTCATCTACTCACCATGGGAAGTGGCGTCAATTTTTGAAAATCTAGATATTTACCAAAATGTTGATGCACGAAACTATTATCTTGAATACATTTATGTGCAATTCGCCGTATTATAATTGTGTTTGCTATAGTATATTATGGGGAATAATGTAAGGGGTCGATAGAACAATAATTTTTTTAAAAGGGGTCAATATACGGTAAAGGTTGGGATTCCCCTCATTTACATTAGACGTAATATGTATACCATTCAAATCTGAAATGTAGGCGCTCCGAATTTCGTTCCCTCGAAGAACTGCTAGTATGATTTAAATGTCACAACTCTATTACAACACATTTTTTGGAGTTTTTATCAAATGGGGGCGAAAATTTGTAAAAACTAACAATATATTGAAAGCGTCAATGCCTATTGAAACTCAAAGGCATTGTAAATTACAAAGGCACACATGTTTCTCCACTCTGTAGGGAGATACAGGATGGGAAGTTATTCAGAAACATTTTCTTGCAGTGACTTGCTCAAATCAAAACGAACTTTTTTGAGTAGTATACTTTTTTTCGTATTAGTTCTGTAACAGGCTTGGGCTGGCCGACCATTTTACATTTTAATCACCCATGTACTGAACGTGCTAAATTATCGAGAGCAGTGATCGAGATTGCTAACGCAGTGGGGTCGTACTGATCTTGAACCGAAGGGTCACGGGTTCGTGACCCGCCTCGGGCATGGTTATATTTGTCTTCGTCCTTTCACCCCTTATCATCACCATATCGTTTCATCTTCACAGTTACCATAACGTTAACTCCAATAGTGGTCGCTAATGACCTAGATGTTGATGCGAACTTAAATAACAAAAGAAATAAAAATAAACATTTTTAATATTGCTAGGCGTATATCTTTACTAAAAACATAGTTTGCGATTGCACCACAGAGTATCAAATAGCAAATTCTAATGTAATTCGAGATTCGCGACATCTCTGACCCATCATACTATAGATTTGGGCCCAGAAGACAAGCAAACATTCAATACAAGGTATATGTGTATTCAGATTTGTAAATAATGACTGAATAAACATTAATTAAGAATATCAGGTGTTGAGTGTAGACGAAGAAACAGTTTTCGAGGAAAAGCATGAAAGATAATTATGTAATGCGCGTGAGGAATGCCTCAATCTATTCTTCAGGAAAAGAAAGAGTGTGGTGAAATCCAAAAATATATTCTTTCAAAGCCTCAGGTTTTGTTTCTGTGTCAATTTGTAAAAATTCTTCGGACGTAAGAGATGAACAGATGATATGACATAAAAACTAATATTTGAGATTTTGTTCGTATGCTACCAAGACAATGAATTCCGTAAACAAAGAGTTGGTTCCAGTTTTATTTTTCTTTCATGGTCATAATTAGTGGTGTTCACCACCACTTCTCAGCAAACATTAAACACACCTACAGGAAGGTCTAACATTTCATGATAATTTAATTAAACCTTCTCGGCGGCTCGTTGGTCTAGGGGTATGATTCTCGCTTCGGGTGCGAGAGGTCCCGGGTTCAAATCCCGGACGAGCCCATTTTGAAATTTGTTTCTCTTTCATTAATCAATAATATTTAATCAAGAATAATGGAATTAAAGCAGATATATGGTAATTAATAGGCTTACGCAAATTAATAAGTGTGAACAAGTTGTTTTTTTCTCATAAAAATTATACATAGAAAGTGTAATATTAAATAGTAGATTAAATAGTGTAATGTTTTTGACGAATGAAAGCGTAGGCTTTCGCGGCCGGAGTCAGTATCTATTATATTTTTGGCATTCCACTTCATTTTCAAAACTGTAGTTCTTCTTAAAAAACACGTATGGAGCTTCTTACAAATTACGAGTGCAGTGTCTCATTCGGATGTGCGATTATGTTAACATATTCTTACACAATACAATATTATATACACAATATTTTCTTTTCGGTCGAATCATTTTACAAATTTCAAGATTTTTATAATATTACATTTTTGTAAAATTACAACGAAAAATAAAGTTTTACTCCTCTTATTTCTCAGAAAAATGAATTAAATATATTTGCATGTGACAAACATATTGTATTTGATCATATGTTATTCCTCTGAATTTTAAATACTTTGTGGTATTGAGATAAGCTATGCCATTTCTATTTTAAATAGGTGAAAATATTAATACCATTTTCAAAGAACACGTGAGTGAACCAAAACGGGACACGATATCTTTTATGTAAAAAATACAAGAAGTGAAGGACGCAAGCTAGTAGCGAATGGCAATGCATGACAGGTGTGTCAAATGAAGAAGGCGCGTACGAATTATAAAAGAGAAACGCATTAGGTTTTGATCTGCGCAGAAAAGAAGAAGAGCGGACTCTCAAGTGAATAGTATAGTTACGGACACAACAGAGAAAATGAAACCTAGTCGTCATGTAAAGAGAGGTGTTTTGAAGAGCTCCGTGGTATGTGACGAATTTTAAACTTTAAAGTTTTGATTTAATTTAAATTCATGAACTGATTGATGGTAAAGAAGCAATGGCAATCAAGTGAGTGTGGTGGCGAACAAAAGCCAGACTATGACGCAGCCGGTGAAGGAAGGGTTTGAGGAAGACCAAGGGGTTTCGCCGACCAAGGGATGAAAATTATTGAAAAGGAATTGAAATCCCAAAAAGAAACAATCTGCAGAATGTTAACAGAAAAATAACATAAAATAGCGGCAATTAGTTCATAGAGAGAACAATTGCACAGATCTGCGCACACGATGAATGAATATTATTCGATGTTAATTAGTATGAAAGGGATTTTTGTTCTTAATCTCTAATGAGAAGGGTAATGAGTGTATTTTATATTTGTGTTACATGTTAATTTTTCCAGAAAGCTTAAAAAGCACACCAGACATACATACATATTGTAGCACTTAAGGAACTTACAAGGAATGTTATTTTATTTAAGTAATAGTAAGCATCTCGAGCATAAAGCCCAGTGTAGCCGAGATATCGAATCAAGTGGTAGATTTTCAAGTCCACTAGTCTATTATGAAAAAATCCATGAGATAAAAGAGATAACATTTAATGTAAGAAAATTCCTGAGGCAATTGAGTTTGCCAACGTAAAACTTTTGCAATAGAAATTTTACATTAGAGAAATATTTCAGTATGTTCACTATTAAATCATATTAATCCTTTCTGCAAATCACGGTCACGTAATTTAAACTATTCAAGAGAAAATGTAATGTAGGCGTTATATATTTCGGAAATACATCGATTGTATTATAAGAAACATATTTCATATTTGGCATTATTCTGAACGTAACATTTTTGCTCTTGTGTCTTTTAAAGTCACACCTCTTGATTTTAAATATCATAATTATATTTTGTGTATTGTACACCGATAATGCATTCATTTACTTAGTTTTTGAAACTTGAAAATAGAACTATATGGAGAAAATGTAAACGTTTCTAGAAAGATAAGATAGCTTTTGAACATGAACTTTCCACGCTTTAGACACGTCGGCTCGTTGGTCTAGGGGTATGATTATCGCTTTGGGTGTGAGAGGTCCCGGGTTCAAATCCCGGGCGAGTCCGTTCTTTTGCCATGAAAATTTCAGATTGATACCAAATGAAACACAGCCACTTACAGGCGGCCCCAAGTGGCTCGTTGGTCTAGGGGTATGATTCTCGCTTAGGGTGCGAGAGGTCCCGGGTTCAAATCCCGGGCGAGTCCGTTCTTTTGCCATGAAAATTTCAGATTGATACCAAATGAAACACAGCCACTTACTGGCGGCCCCAAGTGGCTCGTTGGTCTGGGGGTATGATTCTCGCTTAGGGTGCGAGAGGTCCCGGGTTCAAATCCCGGGCGAGTCCGTTCTTTTGCCATGAAAATTTCAGATTGATACCAAATTAAACACGGCCACTTACTGGCGGCCCCAAGTGGCTCGTTGGTCTAGGGGTATGATTCTCGCTTAGGGTGCGAGAGGTCCCGGGTTCAAATCCCGGACGAGCCCGTTCTTTTGCCATGAAAATTTCAGATTGATACCAAATGAAACACGGCCACTTACTGGCGGCCCCAAGTGGCTCGTTGGTCTAGGGGTATGATTCTCGCTTTGGGTGCGAGAGGTCCCGGGTTCAAATCCCGGACGAGCCCGTTCTTTTGCCATGAAAATTTCAGATTGATACCAAATGAAACACAGCCACTTACTGGCGGCCCCAAGTGGCTCGTTGGTCTAGGGGTATGATTCTCGCTTTGGGTGCGAGAGGTCCCGGGTTCAAATCCCGGGCGAGTCCGTTCTTTTGCCATGAAAATTTCAGATTGATACCAAATGAAACACGGCCACTTACTGGCGGCCCCAAGTGGCTCGTTGGTCTAGGGGTATGATTCTCGCTTTGGGTGCGAGAGGTCCCGGGTTCAAATCCCGGACGAGCCCGTTCTTTTGCCATGAAAATTTCAGATTGATACCAAATTAAACACGGCCACCTACCATCGGCCCCAAGTGGCTCGTTGGTCTAGGGGTATGATTCTCGCTTAGGGTGCGAGAGGTCCCGGGTTCAAATCCCGGGCGAGTCCGTTCTTTTGCCATGAAAATTTCAGATTGATACCAAATGAAACACAGCCACTTACTGGCGGCCCCAAGTGGCTCGTTGGTCTAGGGGTATGATTCTCGCTTAGGGTGCGAGAGGTCCCGGGTTCAAATCACGGACGAGCCCGTTCTTTTGCCATGATAATTTCAGATTGAGACCAAATGAAACACGGCCACTTACTGACTGCCACATGTGGCTTGTTGGTCTAGGGGTATGATTCTCGCTTTGGGTGCGAGAGGTCCCGGGTTCAAATCCCGGGCGAGTCCGTTCTTTTGCCATGAAAATTTCAGATTGATACCAAATGAAACACAGCCACTTACTGGCGGCCCCAAGTGGCTCGTTGGTCTAGGGGTATGATTCTCGCTTTGGGTGCGAGAGGTCCCGGGTTCAAATCCCGGACGAGCCCGTTCTTTTGCCATGAAAATTTCAGATTGATACCAAATTAAACACGGCCACCTACCATCGGCCCCAAGTGGCTCGTTGGTCTAGGGGTATGATTCTCGCTTAGGGTGCGAGAGGTCCCGGGTTCAAATCCCGGGCGAGTCCGTTCTTTTGCCATGAAAATTTCAGATTGATACCAAATGAAACACAGCCACTTACTGGCGGCCCCAAGTGGCTCGTTGGTCTAGGGGTATGATTCTCGCTTAGGGTGCGAGAGGTCCCGGGTTCAAATCCCGGACGAGCCCGTTCTTTTGCCATGAAAATTTCAGATTGATACCAAATGAAACACGGCCACTTACTGGCGGCCCCAAGTGGCTCGTTGGTCTAGGGGTATGATTCTCGCTTTGGGTGCGAGAGGTCCCGGGTTCAAATCCCGGACGAGCCCGTTCTTTTGCCATGAAAATTTCAGATTGATACCAAATTAAACACGGCCACCTACCTTCGGCCCTAAGTGGCTCGTTGGTCTAGGGGTATGATTCTCGCTTTGGGTGCGAGAGGTCCCGGGTTCAAATCCCGGACGAGCCCGTTCTTTTGCCATGAAAATTTCAGATTGATACCAAATTAAACACGGCCACCTACCATCGGCCCCAAGTGGCTCGTTGGTCTAGGGGTATGATTCTCGCTTAGGGTGCGAGAGGTCCCGGGTTCAAATCCCGGACGAGCCCGTTCTTTTGCCATGAAAAATTCAGATTGATACCAAATGAATCACGGCCAATTACTGTCGGCACCAAGTGGCTCGTTGGTCTAGGGGTATGATTCTCGCTTAGGGTGCGAGAGGTCCCGGGTTCAAATCCCGGACGAGCCCGTTCTTTTGCCATGAAAATTTCAGATTGATACCAAATGAAACGCGGCCACTTACTGGCGGCGCCAAGTGACTCGTTGGTCTAGGGGTATGTTTCTCGCTTTGGGTGCGAGAGATCCCGGGTTCAAATCCCGGACGAGCCCGTTCTTTTGCCATGAAAGCTTCAGATTGATACCAAATGGAACACGGCCATTTACTTATAGCATCAAATGGCACGTTGGTGTAGGGGTATGATTCTCGCTTAGGGTGCGAGAGGTCCCGGGCTCAAATCCCGGACGAGCCCGTTCTTTTGCCATGAAAACTTCAGATTGATACCAAATGGAACACGGCCATTTACTTATAGCACCAAGTGGCTCGTTGGTCTAGGGGTATGATTCTCGCTTAGGGTGCGAGAGGTCCCGGGTTCAAATCCCGGACGAGCCCGTTCTTTTGCCATGAAAAATTCAGATTGAAACCAAATAAAACACGGCCACTTGCAATCAGCATCAAGTGGCTCGTTGGTCTAGGGGTATGATTCTCGCTTAGGGTGCGAGGGGTCCCGGGTTCAAATCCCGGACGAGCCCATTTCTTTACAACTATAAACTCACACCTACACTGAACGGAAGGATAAAGGAGAAACTTAACAAGCGGCTTGTTGGTCTAGGGGTATGATTCTCGCTTAGGGTGCGAGAGGTCCCGGGTTCAAATCCCGGACGAGCCCATTTCTTTACAACTATAAACCCACACCTACACTGAACGGAAGGATAAAGGAGAATCTTAACAAGCGGCTTGTTGGTCTAGGGGTATGATTCTCGCTTAGGGTGCGAGGGGTCCCGGGTTCAAATCCCGGACGAGCCCGTTCTTTGGCCATGAAAAATTTAGATTGATACCAAATTAAACACGGCCACTTACTATCGGAACCAAGTGGCTTGTTGGTCTAGGGGTATGATTCTCGCTTTGGGTGCGAGAGGTCTCGGGTTAAAATCCCGGATGAGCCCAGTTTGTTGATTACGATCTCAGTGTTAAGATGCCTGTAATCAAAATATCATTGAAACCCAAAATTAATTATTTAATAATTATATTTTATTAATTATATATTAATATTTACACATGATTGTTATTTTAGTGCTCATTAATTAAATAATCTTTTAATGGCGTATAATTGAATATTTTTGCATAGAAATTTGATACTTTTTCTTATTCAACCGAAATGTACATTATCTTTTACATTGTTTATAATATCTATCGTAATTATCGCTTCAAAATTAATGTTATTTTTTTCTGTTCAAAACATGAAGAGTTAATGAAAGTCTCCTATATTTTTCATTCTCCTTATACATTTAAATTTTATTACATCTTAAAGAGGATATTCTCCAGCGGTTTTTTTTTTAAAATTCCGGGTAGTAAACCTCCTCCCCTCTCCACTTTTGACTAGCTTCTGCAAGAAGTATTGCCAGTACCGTGACTTAGTGAACTATTTTTACATTTGCAATTAAATTTTACATTTAAGATTTTGACTAACGAACAGTTTTCTAAAATAAATAATGACAATCAAAATACTTTCTTACAAATTTGTATTATATTTAATACTGGCAAAATACTTGGAGTTGCCCGGGCTCTCTTCATATCCAATCCTAGTGAAAGAGAAAAAAGATACATTTTATGAAAAGAACGCTAAGAATATTTTTAAAGTAATTAGTTCAAATTTTAATAAAATACTCCAATTTTCTTTCATATTATTTCATAGTACATTGCTATTAGATTAAACTTTTTATCTTAAGCACTGCTACTGGTCTCTAGCGAATGCATTAGCTACCAGTCCTATCGCACCGCCAGTGGCCTCTCTCGGAATATATTAGGAACCAATCTGCTCTAATTGCTCGGCAAAACAGAACGATCATGGTGCACCTACGAACATATTATTTAAAAGATGGACTTTCTTTAAAAAATATTTTGTTTGATAAAAAACAACTTTTCATCAAAAATTTTGTAATGAAAATGCTTGTAGTCCTGAATTCTTTCAATAACCAAGGATGAAATTTTGGAGGCATAAGGTACAAGTAGTACCTAGGAGTATTTTGGTTTTTGAAAATCGAAAATGACAGTGACGTATTTTCACAATCGATTTTTTTTTTAAATTACCCATTTAAGCCCTCTATGACCTTTCAGTGACCTTGAAAAATTTTTGTTCTGCAATTCTTCTGTTGCTTGGCATCAGTAATGTTTACAAAATATTAGACGGAACTTTATATTACTGTCTTAGTTAGGAATTTTTCAATGTAACAAACACGGAAAATTTATGAAAATCGTTAAAAAATTGAATTAGTTTTAGAAAAAAAGCAATGTTTCAAAAAATTGCAAAAACGTTTTTTCTACTTTTTTTATCATGCTCAATCCGAAAATATAATTATTTTCATGATTTCTGAACCTTCGATATTTTTTGGCCGTTTTGGCAAAGAATGTTCCCATTTTCTGCATTTGTGTTGTATTAATCTTTACCAAACTTTGCAAAGACACTGCGACAATCCCAAAAAAAAACCTATAAAAATCTCTGACTAATTCATACACCACTGTTTGAGATATCGAAGTCAGTTGAATTCACTTTTATTAGTAAAGATTTGTGTCGGAGAACAATCACGGTGTCTTAGTTAATTGTTTTACTTCAACTTCACCGTTTGCGGCGGTTTTCCTTGTTTCGAGCGTATTTGCGTCGCGGCCGCCGCCTGCTTTGGCAGGATGTCATTTATCGCTGACGCGCCGAACGAGCTTCTCTGGCGGCGGATATGACGCAGCGCTCGGTTCCGTTTTTCCGCCGCCAGAGTGTACGCGCGCGGAAAACCGATCCGACCAACCGGAGCGTCACGAGCCGCCACCGCGACGTAAATGACGGCGCTCGGCGCGGCCGGAACGCGGAGCCCAAGTTTTGGGAAACGAAACCAACAATTTATTCAACCAGAAATAGGAATTGAATTGATTTAAAATTAGAAAAAAATTAATTATTATCATATATTAATAATTATTAATAATTAATAATAATTATTAATTATTATTAATTATTTATTATTAATTATTATCATTATCATTAATATGTTTTATTTTCTCAACTTTTTCATTGGTTATTTTGTACAAATTTGGTGCTAGTAAACACATGAATTCACGCAATTTTACAAATATTTGCAGATACATACACCAGATATCATAGAGAAAAGAAAAATATTATATATTATTTACACTTATTTACAGATATTTACATAGTATTTACCCTCTTTTAGGAGTTTAAAATCTTTCTCACAATATGGAAACTGTCTAGGATGGCTAATTTTTGTAGTTCGTGATGTACTCTGCATGGTATTTTTAGTTGTAGTAGTGTCGATTTCAGTTGTTTGGGGATAACTCCTGTGGCAGATATGACGAGTGGTAGGTTGCTGGTGACGTGTTTCCAGAGATGTTTAATTTTTACGGCTACGTCCATGTATTTTGTTAACTTCTCTTGAATTTTGTTTTGTAGATTATGCATAATAGGTATTGAAACATCAATAAGAAAGGTTTTCTTTTCTTTTTTATACACTATTGTGATATCTAGTCTGTTGGCTGGGATGGTTTTATTGGTAATAATGGTCTAATGGAGGTATTCTAAATAATTTTTACTTTTACATTCTCAATAACTGGTGGTGGTTTTAATTTTTAATATGGATTGTCTTCCAAAAATATATTATGTTAACTGCGTAGATGGCTGTACATGATGCCAGCAACATTGTCAAGTCTTTGTATGTAATGTTTTGGGCAAGTATGGGGCACATCGATAATATATAGTTTATGTTTTCTAAGTGAAGATTGCGTTTCTACCCAGATCTGAAGTTTGTTTCTTTATTATATATTTACTGAAGCTTCTTGTCTCTATGATCTGGTCCTGTATTGCAATCATAAACGCTTCTGTCTCCGGTTAGAGGAGTCCTTTGGAAGCTTCTTTGTCAACATCTTCGGCACTGATGGCGTGCCAATGCTTACCATAGAGTTGCTTGCTTGATCTTCAAATTTTCTGTCAGGTTCTGATGATTATGGGCTATTTGTTTCTTTTATTTGTGGAGATACTGATCGGTCAGATAGATGTAAGGGTGTTAAGTCTTCATCAATTTGTAACACCTATTTGTGTAAAAGGCTATTTTGCTTTCTGTAGAATTTTTCACGTAATTTTATAATTTGACTGCCATATCATTTTTGTAAGTTAATGATTCCACGTCCACCTTCTTTTCTGTGTAGTATAAATCTGACTGATGATGCGTGTGGGTGATGGTAGTTTGCTTTTGTAAATTCCGCTCTGATAAAACATTGGAGATTTTGCAAGTCTGTCAATGTTCATTTTATTACACCAAAAGAGTAAGTTAACTGGTACAGCGAATGTGTTGATTGCTTATCTATTATTATTATATTATCATTATTTGTTTTCTTTTCACTACAAAAAGTGTCGGAGGACAATCTCAAGACACAATTTGTCAGTACGAAGTCATGGAGCTTCGGTGAAGAAATACTTTTACTTATGGTCTTGTGTTGGTACAGTTCTCACAACTTGTAGTCTTTTACATTTTGATGGATTCAAGTGATGTCTTCATATTCTAAGTACGATTTCTTCCCTAATCGAGACTCAAAAATTTCCTGACTATATTTGCTGTGCCCAGTAAAGCGCCTTTTTGCATTGTTCTGAGGTGTTTTTCTTTTAATCGCAGCCTTTGTCCAGTTTTCAATCAATCCTTGGTTATCACGCCATTTGCTGACACTATCACAGGCACTATGTCTACGCTCTGCAACTTGTACATGTCCCTCAACTCCACAGCGAGAGGTTGGTATTTTCGTTTCTTTTCAGCAATAGTTGACACCAGTTTGTCGTCTGTGGTAACTGCAACATCGATTATCATTGCTCTTCTTGTTGTTTTATCAAATAAGACAATATCTGGTCTGTTAGCTTATTTTTATTAATGTTATTATTATTAATATTATTATTAATATTATTATTGTTACTATTATTATTATTATTATTACTATTATTATTATTGTCATCATCATCATCATCTTCATTCATTGCTACTTGGTACATTTCTCAAGTGACATACAGATATTTTTATCAAAGCATGACAACTTGTTTGGAAATTACTCAAATATACAATAATAAATAACAGATATCTACATTGAACACATTTACAAGCATTTACAAATTTACAAAATCGAAATGTCTATAGTTTAGAAACCCACACTATCTTCCAGAAATCTTCTGACTAACGAGAATGTGGTCAGTATCACTGCCCTCTGGAGATTGATAATGACGACCGATTCGATGTTTAATTTTCCAAGAGAGTGCCGCAGTCTTCAGAATCACGCCTGTGGTCAAAATTACAATTGGTGTGGTTTCCACATCAAGGTTTCACCACTGTTCCTTCATGACTCGCGCTAGATCTTTGTATTTATGAATCTTGTTTTCGTGTGCTGTCGTGAGATTACCGGTATCAACAACTGAAACGTCGATAAAGCATGCTTTCTTGTAACACTTATCCCTGAACACCACATCAGGTCTATAGTGATGAACTGTTCGGTTGGTCACCATGCTGCGGTCCCAATCAAGTTCATATTTACTGTTTTGAGGCCATTCTGTGGAATGTTTTCATAGTAAGGTGTATCAAAATGCGCGATAATGCCACATTTTTGTGCCAATTTGGCAATGTATTACTCGCGCTACTATGTCATGTCAAGACATCGGATGTTAAGGCACTAAATCTTACTTCTAGGAACCAAAGAGCACTAAAAATTGTTTAAATAGTCACCAAAATCGGCAATAATAACTTAAAATTGGATGAAAAAAGCACTAAAATATATCACTGCGCTTGCACCTAAAATATTAGCCAATATTACATATATAACATGAGAGAATATTACTGAGTCATTAGTGAATAAGTGACTTTGGCATCTTAACACAATTGGGCTCTTTACTACCCTTAAGAGGAACTAGTGGTGCTTCGCCTAGTGCACAACTCAGACAAGGGGCAGAATGAAGACGCAACTCAGGCCCGGCAGAGATATAGGTGCTAATGATCGGCTAAAACTGCGCACATCCCCGAGGAACATCTGTCACAAAAAAGTAGCATCTAAATCTAATAACAAATTGGGCACATAACTGGAAGATCAAATTAAATCCCTCAAAATCAGCAGCAAAAATCTTCTCATTGAAAACCTTTGCACATCCATCCCCGCTACTCATAAATAATAACGCTATACATTGGACCCCAATCACGAAAACAATAAAATATCTTGGATTAAATTTAGGCACTAAACTTAATTGGAAACAACACGTTGAAATAAAAGCACAACAGGCAAAAACCAAATTAATCCAATTAAGACCTTTACTTAACTCATACAACCATCTCTTACTGTCAAATGCACTAACGCTATACAAATCATTCATTCCCCCAACACTATTATACGCATGTCCGATCTGGACCAATGTCACCAAAATCAATCCCAACAAAATGCAAATATTTCAAAACAAATATTTAAGATTAATAACAAGAGCTCCATGGTTTATTAGCAATAAACAACTACATCACGATCTAAACATAAATGAAATAGCTCACCAAATAGCATACCTATCAAACAAATTTTACACTAATTTACCCTTCATAAAGGCATCAACTCACTGCAGACTCGGAAAAGATCCCAGATACAAAACCAGAATAAAGAACAGATTCCCGCTCCATTCTTTCCTCCAGATATTTTCAAATATTGACTAATTCTGTTGAGGTGCTGTTTGTTTCCTCTCCCTATTAAAGTTTGTTAATTACAATTTTAAACTAGATTAAGTTGATTAGATTAAGTCACCATACAATTGCAAATTTTCACTTGTAAACTAAACATTGTAATTTCAACTAAACAATAAACAAATTTTAAAAAAAGTATCAACGTCGGAAGTCGAGATCATCGCCTTGCCCTCTGAGACACGAGTGTTTTCAATACGTCGCGATTCTGAGCTCAGCGCTCAGTTACGCGCATAACACTCAATCAAGGTCCCAGAGCCCACTTCTTTTTTTTATCATCCTTACGAAGGAACTTCGTAAGAAGAGAAATTTATGTAATCGTGCGCCGGAAACGGCGACAGAAAAACATTATTGCCAGGTCCTGGTAACAAAAAAATTGATAAATCCTGTTGCTAAATATAAAAAAATCCTCTAACACGTGGTGTAACCAGAATCTATGTATTGTGGGTCCTTGATACAGAAAAATCGATTGACGGCAAAACGTCTGTCTGTCCGTCCGTCTGTGATCGACTTTAGCGTTAAACTGTTCGGCCGATTTTTTCCAAAGTTTATATTCCCCAATAGATGTGGCTAATGTCGTGACCTCTTGAATTTGAAACAGATATTTTAATTTTAGGGGGAACTTTACGCATAGCCTCTGGGATATTTTCAAAATTTTCAAAAAATGGCTCCATAGGTTTTGATTAAATGGGACAGCCGAATAAGGCGCTGAAAAGTGCCCCTAAACCAAATCGATAATCGCGATGCTCAAATGAAGAGCCTTGCCCCTAACCTTGCCCGGAACCTTGATATGTCTGACGTATAACATAAGATTTAATTTGATATTGCGAATTAATAATGATTCAATTTGTTTATTTTTGAAACACAGAAAACATTAAATCAGAGAGATAAAACATTTTTATCTAAAGGTAAAAAAAAGTTTGTGTTACATGTGAATCAAAATATGCATGTAGAAGGCTTTTTAAAAATATAAACACGTTGCAATTTCATGAACTGATCTGCTGAGTAATGGTCCGTAATTATTAACATTAATAAGCAGTCGGCATGAATGAGTATATTATAAAACAAAAAACAATAGGCTTCAGGCAGACTTCAAATACTTATATTGCCTCATACGTACACATTCTAATTATTATACTTTTAAGATGGGATGACTCTAAATTGAAATTTCTAATATTTCACAAAGAAATCAAAAACAGTAATGCGTTAGATGTAATTATTTTCTTTGTTTTTAGCGCTTTTCTGAAGTAGTTGAAATAAAAAACGAATTATTATTTTAGGTTTGAGGAGAATATATAATATTTCGCATAATTGTGAAAATTAACTACACATCAATTTTTTTTGGGGGGGAAGGGGTTAGGGTGAATGCATGGCTGTCTACGACTGAGCTAGGCCGGGACGACCTGAAAGATAATGTACAGCTATGGTAACGTGACACACCTGATTCTAGAGAGCCATGCACGCTACAATCTCCTATTTACAATGCTCGAACGTAGCAATTTCCGAACACTTTTTTAGTTCAGTAGCCGTTCACATTATGTCTGGTGTGTCTGGTATACCAGCATTATTCAAACAACGATGCTTTTAAATTTAAACAGCCGTCAAAGTTTGACTTGTTAATTTATTATGTCAGCATTTATCAGGATTTAGAAGATTTGTATAAAAAACAATATGATTCGATTTCAAGTGAAAATTCCGGTTCTAAAGCAAAACAGCTGGTGAATGTAAGTGTACATGTTACTGAAAGTGGTTGAACGATTTTATGATTTGACAAAAAACAGTGACACACATCAAGAGGTTTTGTTAAGGAGTTCCTTGGAGTTTAAGCTCGTTTGATTCACCACCAAATGCACTAACAATATGAAATTATTGCTTCTCCTCCAATTTATCGAGAGATATTCCATTTCCTACTAATATTGATGTGAAGGGATTATTGAGATTTTATAATATAAAGGAAAGATCCTTGCAATGAAAAAATGGTAACATTGGAAGAAAAGTTAACTAATTGTTTCGTTGATAATACGTATTTTCTCTTTAAGCCAACAATGTATTTGGAGGCGTTTTTGTTTCTCTTCAGTATTTCAGATCATAACTATGTAATTAAGAATGTGTTACGATACGAACTCCGTACGTATCGTAACCGTGTAATTAGCAAAATGTTCCGTTGTATCGGGTGTCAAATATAACGCCTGTCGCTTGGCGTAGCGTGGGAACTGACCAGACCCATTGTTTAAGATAAGACCTTTTTTTCGTTGAGTCTGTGATTGAATAGAAATTAACGGGTCACGTTAGACAATCTAGAATACATCGATTGGCGACTTTCTACACGCGATAAAGTCACATTAAACATATAATTTCAATTACGTTTTACACCCAAAGAAGGAAATAAGAGATATTAACTCGCTATAACATCGCAATGTGCAAGTAAGGCCTTCCAAAACCTTGTACGGTTGCCTGGTCGGCCAAGAGAGCGTGAAGAGATAGTATCTGCTTGGCCTTGTTTGCGAAAGCTCCGCCGCGGCGAGGGCCTTCCGATTCCAGTCGTCTCCGCACGAGGGAAAGGTGCTGTTTGCGGGCGACCGGGCGAAGCGGAAAGTGCCACAACTACTGTTACCAATACCGCTACCTCCGCCGCTATCAACACCACTAACGCGGCCACAGTTGTCATCACTGCGACCGCCTCATTATCTCATGACCGCTGTCATTGTTCCCCCACCGAAACCAACACACTTGAACAAAAGCGTTGTCTAGATATTGCTGCACCTACCATCGTCTAGCATGAAGAGCTAGACTTTTCAAGCATTCTACTATTAACAATTTATCATTCCTGGTTGGGCGATTGTTTTATCACTGTCGGAACTTGCCGTCTGATGGAAGTGGCAACTGTTTTTATTAAGAAAGCGACCACATTTAATGTAGAGCATACAAGAAGCAAAATTGTCATATTATTTGACAAATTCCTCGCAGTCAACGAAGGAAGGGGACTGTAATTCTGTTATCTCCCTCTCTGATGTCACAGCGACAACTGTAACCGGTGCAATGATTTTTTAGAACGAATCCAGCACTTCTCATCCTATAACGTATTCCAGATACATCATCTGTCGATAACTACCAATGCTGACAAGTAGTTGTAATTACTACATGAGACAATTTAGCTGAAATTAATGAGAGTTTCGTAACCACACGGAAGTAGCAACTATCTCCGTTAAGATCACGAGAGTGTTAATAGCGGATTATAGTAACTGATAAACAAACACACAGGATTTGTACAGAATATCATCTCAAAATATTCACTCAGACGTCTCAGAACTACGCGGCATAGAAATAGATTATCTTAACACACGCTAGTGTCAGAGAATACAGCGTAGTTTACAAAAGCGCTGATAGCTGAGAGGGTGGTCACGATTTCGATCCTCTCCGCAAAGAGAGAAAGATTCGGTACGTGCAGTTTGTGCGAGTCGGAGAGAGCTACTTTTACTACTACTCCGCCGCCAGCGCTCCCCGCCGAACCAACTTTCACAGCCCAAACTACCAAATTACAATAAATAGTCGTGTAACTCTGGCTCTGAGATTCCTACGACGACTATTATTAGTGCCAGTTCCGGTCAGTTTGTTATTGTCTGGCGCTTCATCAACCTAAATTCTGAGGTCGCTACAACAAAGATTTTGGCAATGTACAAGATTACCTTCAATGTGATCATTTTTAGAAGCACAAAAGAGTAAACTGTGTCTTTTGAAATCACCAGTGTTATCACTTTTGGTGGTATTGATACCCTGCATTTAAAATCTAAGCCCTCACAGACCTCTTTGTCCTGAGTATGCAATACATTTGCATCAGATAATTCTGTCAAGAACAGCGGTCTTGTAGTCGATACAGCTTAAGACAAGAGAAACACCAACGCAAAAATAACGTTTTGCGTATATTACCACTAACACGTTGACGGAACCGATTGGACCCCAACTGCTGCACCAGTGTGTTCATTACCATTCATATCGCTGCTATCGCACCCATTCACACAGTAGGCCCGTATGTCGCTCGCTCTCGTCACATCGCTTTTCCACCGGGCGCACGACACATCTCCGCCGCCTGGCCACGCCCCTTCCACCATTTCCGCATTCACCTATGTCACCCCTCGTGCGGTGTTCGCCCTGCTCAGCGCCTGCCTCGTCCTCGCCGAGAGCTCCGCGGCGGTTTCGTCCGCACCGCTCCTACCGCCCTCCCCTTCGGCCGCGGAGGCGGTTGCGTCGGTGGCCGCAGCCGTGGCGAAGCGCTGCCTGCAGCGCGGAGGCGACGTGCGGCTTTTGGCGGCGGCCACGCCCCACTCGTGTGCCTCTGCCGCGGGCCATCTGCTCGCGCCGGTGCACCGCTTCGCCCTGGGACCGCTGCGGGCGGTAGGCGCACGTCTCCAGGAGGTGTTGTTTTATTTATTTATTTTCCGTAAAAAAAAAAAAAAACAGTTAAAACTGTGTATGATGCGCTATGGGGAGAAGTGAATTCTGTGCAGGTTTTCAAAATTCTGTGATCCCTACACTAAGTCATATATTACTATTTTTTATTTCTAGGGCTTTTATCCAGCCAACAGCCGGTTACCCTTTACGTTCAGATGGGACGCATATTCGACCATACACTAGACACCAACACACTTGCGGGTTCCTCTGATCTGGGGTCAGCAGAACGCGAGGCCCTCCGCGACAACACATGCAAAGTCAAGGGACAAACAACCATGCCCAAGGCGGGACTCGAACCCGTGACCCTTCGGACCGAAGCGCTGAGTCGGTACTCGCTCTTAGCCACCTCGGCCATCCAGGTCGGCCATATACTAGTTGAATTTTGAATTTAAGAAAAAACACGCTCCAATGTAATAAAATCTATTTTCAAGGATAAATAAACAATAAATTTTGGGCTCTTATCCATGATGTCCTTCGTCTAGGAATAATACTTCCTGCCGCGACTACATGGAGAACGATAATTTGAATAACTATATTTCCCACTGAATTCTAGAAGATGTGCACAGATAATGAAGTTACATTTATGCCCAGAAGCAAAACAAGGGCATCTCAGCATTTGCTCAATGGATCAGGGAAACTGGACGAAAAACCTGATCGAGATGGGGGTCATTGACCCAGAAGCTGCGATACAATACTTGGTACATATTGTTTAGAATTATACAGTCCAATCATAATAATACATTAAATATCACTGTTGAAATTAATGTACCTTTCCTTGTGATGCTCAGTATAGTCTAATTGTATAGAAACAGTTATGCAGAAGAAACGATTTCACTTTGCAAATGATAAATAATACATTAAATATCACTGTTAAAATTAATGTTACTTTCCTTGTGATGCTCAGTATAGTCTCTAATTGTATAGAAACAGTTATGCAGCAGAAACGATTTCACTTTGCAAATGATAAATAATACATTAAATATCAGTGTTAAAATTAATGTTACTTTCTTATGATGCTTAGTATAGCCTTTAATTGTATAGAAACAGTTATGCAGCAGAAACGATTTCACTTTGCAAATGATAAATAATACATTAAATATCACTGTTAAAATTAATGTTCCTTCCTTGTGATGCTTAGTATAGTCTCTAATTGTATAGAAACAGTGATGCAGAAGAAACGATTTCACTTTGCAAATGATAAATAATACATTAAATATCACTGTTCAAATTAATGTTACTTTCCTTGCGATGCTTAGTATAGTCTGTAATTGTATAGAAACAGTAATGCAGCAGAAACGATTTCACTTTGGATTTAAACTTTTCTATGGAATTTATTCGTTTAATGTCATCTGGCGAAGGTCGCTGGTTCGACGCCCCTGGCCGACGCTGCGCTGCTGCTGGCTGGAGGAGACTGCGGTGAAACGGCGCCACCTGTCGAAACAGGCTGGCATCCCCGATCTCCCGCGGTGCTGGCGTACCTGGGATCGGTGAGCGACGCCGAAACCGAGCTAAGAAGGATGTATTCGAAGCATCGAGCTATAAACATGGCGGCGGTGACCGGTTCAAAAGTTGTGTCCTGCAATCCGTACTCCAAGATATGTACTGTAAGCGATATCAACGCTTCGGATGTGTGCGAGAAGGCGTTTCCGGACAAAACGAAGAATTTGCATAGGTCGGAGGTCGTTGTGTCTTTGTTTGAGGAGGTGCCGCACTGCCTAACTTCGAAACACTCGAAGCAATTTAGGGGAGCAGATCCGTCCATGGTGAATACATTCATGGAGCACATTAACGCTGTCCCCAAAATTATTATTCCTCAAGGTAATTTGCGTGTAAGTTAGTATAAGAGTTAAACTTTTTTAAATTTTTTATTGATAACACAGATTCGTTGTGCAATTACAATAATTTGTTATTTTTGTTTTTACAATGGTCACTTTTTGAAAAAAGTGATCAGTGTAAAAACAAAACATTGACAACATTGAGAAAAGTTTGGTACTTGTGAAAGTATTTGACACTTCTCAACTTCTTTGTCGCGTTATTTAAAATATTAATTAATTGAAATCATGTAGAAAAAAGCATTAAATTATGCCTTGATGAAATGTTTGAAGTAATTGTTAACAAAATAGCTTTTAAATATTTAAGAAGAAGGGAATTAGGTCAATGCAAGAGATTAAAAATATACGCCAAAATACAATAACCAAAAATCTATGTAATATTTGAGGCATTGCAAAGCCAAGGGAGCTAAATGCCAAACATGTTGTTTTCGGAAAACAATAAAAACTGGATAAATTCGTATTCTGGACATACAACCACAGCAATCTCTAGGTAGATGTACAACTATTTGGAAGATGTTTCGAACATTGCTCTTGATGTTTTTTGTCTTGATTGTATTGACACCGATTTAGATAATATTTATGTATGTCAAATTCTTCGTTTCAAAAATTTCGGTACTTAGCTGCTTTGGCTTTACAAAGCCTCAATTATTAGGTTTTACGCTTTACCTACCAGAGTAGTAGTGTGTGTAAGAGCCTCGTCTAATGAAACATCCTACAATATTCGTTTCTGAAATATATTATTTGCAAATTTATTTTTTAACAAATGATCAAGGAATGTATATAATTCTTTCTTTGGGAGAATAAATGTAAAGAACAATGCTGAGTGAAAACTCCCACCTTTATGCTGAATGTAATAATACTTTACAATGAAAATATAATAATACTGTACACAATCTAAAAAATAATAACTAGTTTATGTTAGAAAATAAAAATAAGTAAAATATTTTAAAATATAAAATTGCTATGTAAATTCTTTGATGCCGGTGAATAAGCTGATAAGTCATAAACACTTAATTTTACAGGAGAGCAAAAACAGCGTTTAAATGAATTAAATCAGGGATAAATGATATTCAAACGAAGGTAATATTTAAACAAAACTATTTTTGTGTAGGTTTTGTTTGAATATCATTAATTCCTTATTTATAGCATGAGTTTAAAGTGGTTCTTTGCTCCTCTGTAAAATCAAGTTTTTTTGACTAATCAGCTTATTCACCGGGATCAAAGAATTAATACCTTAAAAATATAAGACCACGGTTTAAGATCTAAAAATTCCAAAAATTCCTCGAAATTGCTAGTGCAATTATGACACCGATTTTCTTTAAATATGCAAAAATTCTGGCGAGCATCATAACTGCCTATTTTCACCCCTACAATATTGATTAAAAATGGCTGATATTGAACACTGGAACATTTAGTTTTTGAGACAAGTACTGTTCAGAAACTTGGAACAGGCATAGTCACTTTAGTTGTAGAAAATCGTGAGTCTCAATGTGAGTAGTTTCCTGGGGTGCTCAGGAGCAGCGCATTAATGCAGCCATTTTCCTTGTTTATGTACTAGCTCAACACGATCATCTAGGTCCGTCTAGCGGCCAAACCAGTTTTCTACTTCCTCGACACGTCATTTTCCTTGTTTTGACCTCATTGTAGAAAAACATACAAACGAGGAAAGTACATCAAAATCCGACATCTTCTGCACTCAACAGGTTGCTCTAGGCGATCGTTTAGCTGTAGATGAAAAGTACACATTTTCGTATTTTTTTGTGCTTATTCATCATTGTAGAAGATGCACCAATAAAAATTACTGAAAAATTACTAAAATTACTTGGAAATGCGTAAAGCTACAGTTGTGAGTTCGTATGCCTCATATGGGATGAGTGTTTTCAGTTCATTTTACAATCGCTTCATTGATGAAACGAAAGGAGAGTCGTTCCTATATTATTTGATATTGTCAATATGATAAAACTTTAAATTGTTAAGTAGTCCTAAAAAGCACGTACAATTCAACATTATTAGAAACTTTTTTATACTTATTGACTTTGCAAAAGTTCATAAACAAAAATTGTGGAAAGCAATGTTTTTTGGAAGGACCCTTATTTTTTGGATTATATTTGTCTGTTCCTTCAGCTTTTAGACTCAAGGGTAGATTAATATGTTAAGAGGGTATTGGCTACCTAATAAAGCTCCGGTAACTCGAAAATGAACAATTGAACACATGTATTCAAAATGAATTTAAAAATGAAGTATGTGTACATTTCGAATTAAACATAATTTTAAAATATTACAAACTAATTTGAAATATATAAAAGCTCATTTCTGACTGAGAGCTTAGGCTTCTGTGATTGGAGTCAGTAACTACCTGGCTCTCTGGAGCCGCCTCATCTGTACCTAGGACACGGCGTCTGCCGGACAGACAAGTAGTTTCATGTGTGGCTCTTGTACAAGGGGGATTGTAAGCAGTTGCCGTACGTACACTGCATTAACCTCACGCCCCACCACTGGCGCTGTTGCAGACAACTACGGCGAGCGGCTGAGCAACGGCACGTTCACGGGGTCGAGCGGGGACGTGGTGCACGGGCGCGCGGAGCTGGCCTGCAACTCGCGCAATCTCAAAATGGACCGCATCCGCGTGGTGGAGTACCTGTACCCGCACCACCAGAGCGACATGTTCATCTTCGTGCCCAACTCGCTGCCGCTGCCGGCCTACACCACCATCTTGGTGACGCTGGAGCCGCTGACGTGGGCGGCGGTGGGGTGCTCGCTGCCGCTGGCCGCCCTCGTCTGGCACGCGCTGCGCCGCGCGCGCCCTGGCGGCGAAACCGGGCCCGGCAGCGGCGGCCGCGAGGCGCGCCGCTCCGCGCTGCACACCTGCCTCGACAGCCTCAAGGTCATGCGGAAGGTGGCGCCTCGAGGCCACGACCTGGTCGAAGGGGGAGACACTCTCATCCAAGCGGGAACTTCGTTTGTTTCTTTCCTTGGGCTTGTATCCAGCCGACAGCCGGTTGCCCTTTACGTCCCGAAGGGACGCATATTCGACCATACACTAGACAAACACTCTTGCGGGCTCTTCTGATCTGGGGTCAGCAGAACGCGAGGCCCTCTGCGACAACACACAAAGTCAAGGGACAAACAGCCATGCCCAAGGCGGGACTCGAACCCGCGACCCTTGGGACCGAAGCGCTGAGTCGGTACTCGCTCTTAGCCACCTCGGCCATCCAAGTCGGCGGGGAACTTCGTTACGATTGAAATTTTTGGTAATGGAGCTACCGATTTGATGACGATGCCCCCCTCTCCTGTCAGCTTGTGACCTTGAGGCACCACATTCAATCAAAGTATACAACAGGCATTCCCAACCTTTGTTTGCATAGATCCATTTTAAGAGAACGATTTGCTACATCGTCACTCGTACATATTTTACTTATAATATTTACCTACAACATAATAATTATGAAAATAATTGCTCTTATTAATTTTTTAAAATTTAAAAGTACACAAATTTTCAGAAAAGAAATTACAGATTCTCAATTGACGGAGGTTTCTTTTAATTAATGTGAATGATTCAACATTCCAAGAGATACAAATTTGTAATTTATTATTAGATATTTCTTACACTCACGATGTCGGACACTCGGATTTTTAACAAGTTCACTTCCTATGAGCCATATGTGGTTCGCAAAACATTACATTCATTGGTTTTTCTTTGTCCGTGAACCACATGTGTGTCACAGATGTTTACAAATTCTACGACGATTATTTCCACGGAACTCCCCGTAGATTTTGGTGTGAACTTGCTTGGACGGTCATATATTTTAGAAATACACTAGGACGTGCGGAAAAATATTTTTCTTTTTGAGCATGTTAGAGTAAAACTTTCTGACAGTCAGGAACGTTTGGATGTGCGAAGATATTTTAATGTTTTCACAGGGATAGGGAATGTGACACTTTACCAGCATCTAGTGGATGATTGAAAACTCATCACTAACGTTTTTAAGTTCTATTGGTGCTTAGAATATGAGTTATGAACGAAAATATTATTTCGTACGGTCACCACCGACCGTTAGGCGAGCACAATCGGAATCTGGAGATCGCCAGCGGGCACGTCTTCCGAGGCGAAGAGTTGTAAGTAGGGTTGCCAACAGGCCTTTATATGGGAGGAAAATCCTCATTTGACATCAATTGTCCTCTCGTTCTTCTTCATATTTTAAATGTCATGCTTTTAGTAAATGTTTAATATTTGTTGTCATTTATTTTATCCCATGGCTAACACGTGCATCGTTATATCGTTGTATCGTTATTGTTTAATTTAGAATAGAAAACAGGAATATTCTTTTTCTAAATGCTGACACATACATGACACACGTGTGCATGATAGTGTCACTGCCTACCAAATAATATAAAAACGACCAGCTCAGACCATCTTCATCTGCATTTTGCGAAAGAATGTTTTCACTTGAATCGCTAATGGAGAGAATAAAGAAATAGAGGTGACGTTCGTTTAAATTTAATATTTATAAAAAGAAACATGTTCATTCGTTTTTTGTTTTTTTATCTAGTGTAGTCTCTTTCTCATGAGCATTGTTGGCAACTCAAGTTGTAAGTTACATTTTTAGATGTATAATGTACACATATAGTCATTTAAATGACCTTATTTGTGGATGTTGTAATAATCCTATTTTCTAGAAAACACGCTTATAATTTCTATTGATTTATTACTGGTGGTAATTTTCAAACGCCAGAGGTAAAAAATCTCGCAAAGAAACGTATAAATTGATCATGCATTATTGTATTAAAAATAAAAGAAACCAGCTATATAATTATACCAATCGTATACGATACAGTTGTGTGGTCTGAATATACATTTTTATAATGGTAGGTTTATGTGCTCAATAAAAAGTATGTTCGAGTTGGTATACAGTGCCCCCACAATACTGAAAAACTATTTTCGCACTTCTGAGGATGAAACCCCGCTGGCAATGGTTTGGGGGGAATCAATGTCGAGTGTCGCTTGGGAAGCCGTATATGACTGCGGTCTCTACTATCCTTGCTCGTAGCTGCCTAACGCCCAACAAAAATTTTACATCATTCATACTATTTCCACAATCTTACATTCAAATTTTTGCTATAACACTTCTTCGAATTGTCAAAATCACTTCAAAACTTGACTAAAACACATTACACTATTCTTTACCTATTAGTGAAGATTCTTAAAAATTCGAGTGTCCGACATGGCGAGGGTGGCATGTTAGCTTTATATCAGGAAGCAAGTAATTATCAACTTTATTAATATTTTTTATAATGAATAAGGTCTTGAATGCCTCTGGGATGGCTCATGGGCAGCGTTCTAGCTTCCCGTGCAGTAGTCCCGGGTTCAATTCCGGTCGAGGCGAAAATATATTTGTACCTTTTCTTTAAAATCGTCCCAGTTTCTGTAGCTGTGTGACGAAGAAAAGCTCAAGCAGGCGGATCTTGCTAGTTACGGTGAAGAGAATACGTCATGTTCGCTTCATGTCGCTCTTACCCCCAAGCATGGGAATTTAACTAGGTCCAGGCATGGGGGACACCGCTGGCTGGCCGGTGAAGTCGCACTACCGACCCAATAACGCCAAATACATACATTCACTAAGATCTTAATTGCACCCATTAGTTCGATATCGATCAAATCTCAAAATTCCCAATCAACTCTTGATCATCGCTGACTCCTTTGAACGTTTTATCGACTCTCAGGGGTTCGAAACCAACCTCTTAGAGAATGCCTGAGCTAGAGACACCGCACGCGGCAAACAACACAAGACTCAAGTTTCCACGTATCCGATGGAGTCTACGACTCGCAAGCGCACTCAAAGCCAATGCATTCACAATGTTTGTGTGTAGAGGCTAGAGCTCTGACGACAGTTTTGCGTCAAGAGGACGGAGTGAGGAATAGCAGAACGAAAGAGACGTTTTGCCGTAACCTCATGCACGAAAAACCACACCAAAAACAATAAAAGAAATTGTAAATAGTCCTAATATATAAAGAAGTAGTTGGCGAAGATACTAGATTTTTGACGTACCATTATAAAATGAATGGAAGTGAATTCGAAATCCTTCTGATAAAAAATAATTTTTAATATTAAACATTATTATAGTAATATTGTTGGTTAGAGCTGCTTTATTTCGAAGATACATTAATAGTTGAAAATTGTTAAAAAATATTGTAATGTTAATCAATTACTGTATCATGTTCAATGATGTGGAATCATGTTGTGTTCTCTTTGACTAATTCAAATGTGGCCGAGATGCCGAGAGTCACCAATCCGGTGGAGAACCTGTATTCGATGCTCACAGATGCCTTTGTGTGTACACCAACCACACAGACACCGACACACACGCATCGCCAGGCAACAAATGTCGAACTGTGTCTATGCGAACGACCAGCGCAAACTACTTGTGAATACAGTGCACGCCGATCATTATCACCACGGGACACATATTACACGATAACAGGAACCGACTGATAACAATAGAGAAAAAAATTAATGGAAGATTATCCAATGAAAAAGAAAGCTACATCCGTCGTTTACTGGAGGGAAAACATCCTTTCATAATAAAATTCATTGTTGCTTTCGTTTAAATCATGTCTTCACTAAGAAAATAATTATTGTATTTTAACGTATTATAATTTAAAATTATATTACAACTTCAGGCAGTTTCCACAATTTAAAAAAGTTTCTCTTTTTGTCTGAGGGTTCCATCAATATAAATTTCGAACTCGAAATGTTTCTAGAAATCAACTACCTGATCAATCTGCTGAATATCACTCATGGTAGACGTTTCCATGGCATCGTCATACTTTTCTTCTCCACATACTTCTGTTGCCACTTGTGAATCTGAAGAAGTAATGATTTTACGTGGTAAAAGTCGTTCTCGGTTTTTCCAGCAGATGTAGTGATGTTCGTATCCCCAGTCATTCTTTGCTGAAATTCGTTTTTCATCGTATTCGGTGGTTAAGGGCACACGATTTTTTCACCCGAGTTTCAAATAGTATCTGCTTGGTCTTTCGGGAGTCGCGACCCATAAAGTCTCAAAACTGCATAATTGAAATTGTTTCAAAATAATAACATAGCACCGGGAGCGGTAGCTCAGTGCATCAACTGATGTCACTGCAGCGCCTCTGACCGGGAGGTCCTAGGATACAATCCCCACGGCGGCAGGATTTTCGACACTAGCTTTTCAGCTAGGTCGAACTCAAAGTCTTTGTGCTAAACGCTTTTGTTCGTTCCCACATGGCTTACAGTCTCCGACACCCTCTAAGGAAGTTCGGAAGTCTGGGCGCCATGTGGCGACGTTACACCAGCTAGACAGCTGGGTCGAACTCAGCTGCTGTCAGGAGGAGAATTTTAGCGACCCGGCTGCTCTGATCGATAGTTTTCCGTGGTTTCTCCGATCAACACCAGGCGAATACCGGAGCAGTACCCTACCAAACGGGCCTCAGACCGCGCGCGATCTGTCCTTCCTCTTCCTTGTCCTATCCTCTGCCCTTACACACACACACTTACACTAACATGCACAACACTACCACATATTCCGGGAGACCGATCTGGAACTTAGAGCTTGTCCCGGCTGGGGCGGTGCCTCGCTGGTGGGGGAGTCCTGGTTAGGGGGAAGCCCCACTAGCCGACGGTAGGTCGGCGCCGGATCTCGCCATCCAACGGGGGAAGATCACCGCCATCTCCCGAGAAAAAAACATGTACTACACTAACGGGACTAATGACCGAAGCAGTTGACGCGTCCGGAAACACGAAAAAATCAATCAATCAATCAATAAATAACATAGCATGGTGCGCAGAACGAGCAAAAATCGATGCGCCCGCCGGAAAAACTCACACATGCATTTTCACCATGGTTTATGGTGATAGCTCGGGCGATATTGGAATCCAGGCGTGGTGTGGGTGCGCAGGTGCTGCTGGGTGACGGGTTGGACTGGGAGCCGAGCGGGCGCCGTGAGCGCACCTTCTACACGACCTGGCTCTGGTTCACGCTGCTCGCCCGCACGCTGTTCCTGGGCTCCTTCTCCAGCCACCTCACCATCACCCACTACGCCCAGCCCATCAACTCCATCCAGGAGTGGTGAGTCGCCTTGCCACGAGCACTTCCCAGCCTCCCGTTTGTTAACGGCAATGTAACTTCATTCCCTGTGCCCGTCTTATATTCTCTCCCCTAGTTCAGTGCGAAATATAGTCATTTTTTTCTTTTCAAAGTTAAATTTGTTATAAAGATTTTTAAGACTGTCTTTTTTATATTTGTGTAATTTTTGGAAGGTTCTATAGAATTTTAAGGCAGACATTTTTTGGTCTAAATAAATGTTAAAATAAAAATTTAAAACAATGTCTGCCTAAAACTTTTATAGGACCTTCCAAAAATTACACAAATGTAGTTATTCAAATTATCGTTCTCCATGTTCTCGTGGCAGGTAGTCAATTCCTTCACGAAGAACAAGAGGAGTAAAAGCCGAAATCTATAGTTCATTTGCCTTTGCAAATAGTTTTTATTACACCGGTACGAATATTGCTTTATCAATTCTTGCCAAAAACGCTTTCCATCTGTATTCTGAATTCAACTTGTATGAGTTGGGGTAGGGACCCCAGAATTTAAGATAACGTGCGCATAGTTCATTTTTCCCCACAGTGCGTCACACACAGTTCTTAACTGTTTTTGAATTTGAATAAGTAAATGTTACGCTATCTCATGAATCATCGCTGCCCAAGAAACGCAACACGTCTGAAAAAATTGTCATTTTGGCAGGAGAACGTTTTCTTCTAAACGGAGAGTTTATTTTGTTGCCAAAAGAGTTGTTTAGTGTACATACCGGTTGTCTGATCAACTATTTTTGATATTTTCCTTGTAAAAGTTGATTATTTTCTATACATTTTGCCTGGTAAATAAAAAATACCACTTTTTTAGATGAGTCCTTTATATCGTATATCGGTGACTGTTGCAGTTAACTGCTTTCCCCTCAACAAAACATTCTGATAAAACCTACATATTTTTTGTAAGAAATACTATTCCCTATTGAAGTTCATTTTGAAAGTTATTTTTGACAATCCAATGAATTGTGTTTGATGATGACGATGGACACAACTAATTTCCGACACGTTGCGCTATATGTAATATTTATGTGAGAAATATTAATATGAAAAATGTTCTGCCTTTAAAAATCAAAGACCAAAAATATTATAGTATATTGAAGAAATACAGACAGAAAAAAATAATTTTAATTGTGTTTGATTCATGTTCATTGATTTTTGTACTATTGTATTTCTCTTAATAGTATTTTCATCATTTTTTATCATTGCATTTATCTTAATAATATAACTTCGTTTTCCTTCGGTTTTTGAATATTGAAATTCACAAAAAAAAACAATATTAATAAAATAAAAGAGAATTTCTAACAAAGTAGATTAAAACAGTGTTTATGTTTAATTAAAAAATAAGAAAACAAGGAGCACACTCTCCTTGAAATTTGCAGTAGACTTTTCGTTTACTGTTCTCTGATGCTATTATATTCATTCAATCTGCATTTACTCACCACTTCGAAAGGGTTCAGAAGGGAGATGAGATCTACATGTATCTGCGGGCAAACGTCCACCAAGTTAGTTGGCTGCTTCTCACTAATGATTTATACTGTAGAGCGCTCAGAATGTTTCTTCGCAGTTGCGGCTTTGCCACTCCCCTCCGTAGTTCGGAAAATGGCAACGTTGCCGGAATCCAGTTCACACTGGCTCACCGCGCTGGATTCAAGGTCATTCGAAGATCTTCCATCCCTCAACCCTCTCCCTTTGCACTCTGTGGACGGCTAGCTGCGCCGCTCTAAAAATGCCGCGGTTGCGAATTCAGGAGAGGTCGCTCTGTTCCCTGAGAACAAGCTGAAGGAGATTGCACTGGAAATGAATGTTGCTAATTTTGCGAGTGCGCCTAGCGCATGTATCAGTGCTCATAGCGCATGCATTTCGAGCAAGCGTCTTTTGTCAAAAAAAAAAAAAAAAAAACACGCATGCACGAGTTTACGGCTTCCCGCAGGGGACGGAAATCTGATGCGTCCTGACCGTGCGCTTTCTCCAAAGAGCAAGTCGTGTGTACTCTTGAAAATAATGAGTGTGTACTTCTATTAAAGTCTTATTTAGAGGTTTTGGCATCAGATCTGTGTTGGAGTGTATGTTGTAGAATTGTGTTACAGTAATCCTACAGTCTTTACTATAATCTTTCCAAAAATGAGAATAACTTCTTATTTATAGAAGACTGATTGTGACTGAGGTTATGCATTTCTAAGTAAATCACATTGAATTATGTTTCTGCTTTAGCTCAAAATATAATACAGGTATTACAATTGAAAGTAAAGTGTTCTTCCATAATCCCGAGATTTCTTTAAACTGTCTTCTTACTAATGCTTTTTTACTATTGTTCCTTCGTCTGATTGTGAGTCTAAGCAGGACAAATCCTAGGAATATCATCTGAGACTCGCGATTCCTCAATGAGATTTAATTAACACTATAACCATTTGTCGACCCGTGCCTAGCTTATAGTGAATTGCTTTGGCTATTCCACTCGTGAAATTAAAACCAATAGTGTTTAATTATACATATATAAAATGCCACAATCAGGACGATGTATCTCAAAAAGTTTATCTATTTTCCTATCCGATATTTCTTACCGACTCTCCGTGCTGGAAAATCACAAACTGTTATTCATCTGCCTTAGGAAGCGGTATACATCGATTGCTATGTCAAAGTCCAATAAACCGCGTATGTACTAAGTCATAACCTCTTTGATTTTAACATAGTTTTCAGTTATTTTCAATATTTGGCGCATTTTGGAACTCTGTTGGACATAATTTCTTTCGCGGAAAAGTCCTATCACTCATGCTTTGGAAATTATCAGATAAATCCCCTCGTCGCTTCGTGTGTCGCGGAATTTATCGGCAATTTCCAAGGCACTCGTGGTATTACCTATGAAAAGATGGTGCGCGCGCAGCTACGGGTGTCCCTCCTGCCCAGGTACGACTCGCGCATGGGGCTGGCGGTGTTCGCGGCGCTGTTCAACATGACGGTGGAGTACGAGTCGGGCGGCCGCACCTTCATCGTGAACGAGCGCATGGTGCTGCGCAGGCGCGACTACGTGCACACCATGATCACGCACCGCAACCTGTCGTGCATGACGCGCATCAACAAGATCGAGTACACGATGCGCATGCGCCAGCACGTGGCGGCCGGCGGGCGCTCGCTGCTGCACGTGGTGCCCGAGCGACTCATCATGACGCACGTGCGCTACGAGGCCGCCCTGCACTCGCCGCTCGTGCCCAGGTTCAACAGCGTCATCCTGCGCGTGCAGCAGGCCGGGCTCTTCATTAAATGGTGCGCTTTGTAGTGAGTGTAAAAAGTATTCGTAGTTAGTGAATGCCTCGCTAGTAATAAAGACATTATTATTATTATTATTATTATTATTATTATTATTATTATTATTATTATTATTATTATTATTATTATTATTATTATTATTATTTTACGTGGCGTGACTCGGGCCATCAGGCCCCCACTTCCGTCTGACCACGCAAATTTCGTTAGGCTCCTTTCACCATCTAGCGGAGAAAGGAGGAATTATCTTGGGCGACGAAACAGGCGGATGTCAATTACGCTCAGAGGCTTCTTTTAGGCTTGAGAATCTTTTACATGCAGTTAATCTACTACATGGGACAGCCGGCTTTACTTCCCTTCCCAAAAAAAGACGTACGATGGATTTTTTCGCCTTTAAAAATCCACGGCTTCGATCGGGTTTGAACCCGCAAACTCGGGTAGAACAGCCCGGTACGCTGACCGTTATAGACCGAATATGAAAGTATTCTTGTACTTAAAGGTTTTTACAAAAGAAGGTTGTAATCGGGATAGTGCAAAGAACAATAAAAAATCGTCCCTCTTCCATCTTAAGAAAATATGTTTTATTTGCTTTTGTCGGTAAAATAACATTTTTCCAAAACTCAATTATTTATTTACATATTTTTGCGAGCTCTAACCTTTTCCTTCTGTTGACTTCATACGCAATTAAAGATATGAGGATAATCAAACCACAATAATGTAATAACCACAATAATCATTTTATTATGGTTCGATTATACCCATATCTATAATGAATTACCACAAGATATCGGCTACCACCACGGAATTTATTCATACACAATATTTTCTTTTAGCTACTCTTTCATGATAGCCTCTTTGCCTCTAAAATTTTGCACAGTACTCTCACATACATTTGTCTGTAATTCATTTTCAAGTCCACTCGTTATTTTTGGTGAATTTAATCGCGGATTTTTCTGGACTTTTCCTAGAATTGCACGACCACTAAGTGTTTTTGGACGTCCAAATTTTCTGATATTTTCCAATGTTTTCCTTACACTAAACCTATCAATGACTCCGAGAATGGTATTCCTTGGTCTGTTTAAAATCATTCTCATAAGGAAGGAGAGGATTTGTATGATTTTGCATAATTTTACCCATTGCTTCAGGGTATAGCTAAGTGAAATTTCTTGTCATTTGGTTTGAATAGGATGCTATGTAGATTAATATGTTAACGCATATTTGTGCATATTAGGCCAATTTTTCATGTTGATTTATATTCGTATAAATATAGGCGCATATTTTGCACATTTCGTTAAAATAGAGACTTGTCTCTAAAACGTTTCATCTTTTCATACAATCATTTTGTGAGTGTTCATTGATTAGGAGTCACAGTTTTTTTTCTTTTCTATAGATGGTAAATTACTTGTGAAAATTTAGGATATTTCATATCATATTTTAAACCAGGCAGAAGAAATGTAACAAGACATATAATGTCCTTCACTCATTTGAATACTTACTTCAATTATTTCTTCCGAAAGGTAGGTAATATTATGTTTGCACAAAATATGTCTATTCATTCCATGAATGCTTCTCCTGAATTTTATCAAGAAAAGTTTATACAGAAACTGAAATATTGTTAATTTTTATTGCATATTAAAGTGCATATTTCAGAATGTTTACTTCATAAATATTTTTAAAAGTATATTTCAAGATTTTTAGGGTATAAAAATCCTCTCCCTAGATGTCTTTAGAATGTTCCGTGCAATAATATTGCTACACTGCGAACGAAATCGGAAGTGGTTGACAGTGCGTCTCATGGTAACGCCAGCACCTAAACAATAGCGAATCAAGTGCTTCGGCATTAACACAGTATTATTACCTCAGATTATAGAACAAATGAATCGCACGGCGGGAATGTCGCAGGTACGAGATCTGTAAGGAGACTCAACTCCAATGTTAGAGGCTTGGTGGTGGGATGAACGAAAAAACGCCAGCAGCCATTCGGACACACTACCTTCAACGACATCACGCGGTGAATGAAGGAACTTACCTCGGAGTTTTTCGGCTAATAACGACGTGCGTACACGTACTTGACCGACGCCATCTACAGTTTAGTGTAAGTGAAGACTTACAATGAAGCGTACCAGGCGAACTCTCGTACGTTAAACCCCACCCTCTTCCCTACTTTCCCGCGCCACCACCAGCAGAGCATAGGCCTATATTCCGATTTAAACACATTGGTACTTGAAGGTCACGAACTGGATGGAAAAGGGGGCATTGTCAAGAAAGCGCGAGCTTTGTGGTATTTTAAATTTTTGGTTTTGGAACTGCCGATTGGATGACAATATCCGCTTTTTCTGCCAGCTCATGACCTTGAAATGCCACATAAAATGCGCTTAAATCGAAGTAAAAAAATGGTAGCATTCCCACAAGACCACTGGAACGTGCCACTGAGCTTAACGCGGTTTCACACATTCGTTATTCGGCGAACAGCGAGCAACCACTCACCGAATCCAGAGTAGTGTGGATGAGTTGCTTGCTATTTGACGAGCGTCGAACAATCGGTGTTCACCCTACTCACCGCGTGTCGGTCTTTTGGACACATCAAAGGGAGCGAACATTCGCTGAACACGTCAACGGCTCGGGACTGGGCGAGCACTAGCTCGCTGCTCGGCGAATACCGAATGTGGGGAGCCATCTTTAGCTGTTTACAAGTAGCGTTGCCGGTGGTGCTCAAGAATCCTTCCTTTCCCACACCCAGAGGCGGTGGTCGGTGGCTGTGTGTGAAGAGGCTGGGCGCCAACCGGTGGCGCTTCCGAGTGGCTCCGTGTGAAGGTCATTCATATTGTATTGTATTGTACTACAGACTCCGGGTCAATGACCCCCATCTCGATCAGGTTTTTCGTACAGATTCCCTGATCCATTGAGCAAATGCTGAGATGGCCCCTTGTTTTGCTTCTGGACATAAATGTAACTTCATTATCTGTGCACGACTTCTAGAATTCTGTGGGAAATTTAGTTATTCAAATTATCGTTTCCATGTTGACGCGTCAGAAAGTATTATTCTTTGACGAATGACATGCTGGATAAGAGCCCCATATTTATTGCTGATTTATCCTTGGAAAAAGATTTTATTACATAGGAGCGATGTTTTTTTTCTTTTCAAAATTCAAGTACTACATGGCATAGTGTAGGGATCACAGAGTTTTGAAAATGTGCACAATATCCACTTCTTCCCATAGCACATCATACACAATTTTTAACTGTTTTTTTGACGTAAATAAATAAAAGATGTGTATCGTGCGGGTGCGCTGCAGGTACCGCGACCTGCTGGACGCAGGCGTGGCGGAGGGCACGCTGGTGCCGCTGGCCAGCGCCACGGAGCGTCCGCCGTCGCCGCTGGAGCTGGAGCACCTGCAGGCGGCGCAGCTGCTGCTGGGCGCGGGCCTCGCCCTCGCCGCCGCCGCCTTCGCCGCGGAGCTCGCCGCCGCGCGCCGCCTCGCTCACACGCTTTAGTCTCGACATTGTCTTGCAGCGCCCCCTTTTCACACAATGGTGGCAGGGTTTGCGACACTAGTGCGGCGTCGTGGCAACGAAATGACAACGCAGACACGAGCTCTATTTACGAATCTATTTATTTACAATTTTACACAATTTACAAACACTCTGGGGTTACGTTTACAATCTACTTCCGTGATTCCCACGCACACTGCTCCCCATCCCCAGGCTAGTGCATCCTCCACCCAGACGCTTAACCGCGCCGGTGCCCTGACACCCAGTGCTACGCACTCGCCGTGTCACAAGGAATTCACTTGCGCCTGCGGGGCAACAGTTGCGTCCGCACGCAAGGCAATCTCAATATGAACTCCTCTCTGCTTCCCGGCCGTATAACGTCTTCGCGGTCATGTGATTCCCCACCCCCTAGCCTCATTGAAAGGCGCGGGTGGCTGAGATACGTGGTCGGACCCAGGGGGGGGGGTCAGTCTCCGCTACCCTGCCTGTGCTGTGCCACGAGGGGGGTTATAGCTCCTTTACCAGTTGGTTCACGGTTACTCAATGTCTTTGTGTTAACTGCTTTTGTTCGTTTCCACATGGCGTACAGCCTCCGATACCCTCTAAGGAAGTTCGAAAGTCTGGCCGCCATGTGGCGACGTTACACCAGCTAGACACCTGGGTCGATCTCAGCCGCTGCCTGGAGGAGAATTTTAGCGACCGACTGCTCTGTTCGGTATTTTTTCGTAGCTTCTCTGATCAATACTAGGCGAATGCCGGAGCAGTACCTTAACAAACGGGCCACGGACCGTGTGCGATCTTTCCTTTATCTTCCTTGTCCTATACTTACCGTTTACTTACATACACTATATAACGTGTACTACACCACCACAGAAGCCGGGAGATCGGTTGGGAGATTAGAGCTTGTCCCGGATAGGGCGGTGCCCCGCTGATGAGAGATACCTAGTTAGAGAAAACCCTGCTAACTGACGTGTAGGTCGGCGCTGGATCTCGACATCCAGTTGGGGAAGTTCATTACCGCCCCCGCGATAAAGCATGCACTATATTTATGGGACTAATGACTTTAGAAGTTGACTCGCCTAGAATCACTAATCATTCAGTCAATATATTAATCAAACAGGAATGATTAGCTTAGTAAAGAACATTCTTGTATTCCTAAGAAATAAATCCCATAAATGACTTCAAGATAACAATACAATACCACAAAAACACACAATGAATACTAACTTAAAGTTGACAAAATATTATGAGTAATGCATTTTTTTGTACAGTACTGGAAACATAAATTGATCGCGGCCGTCTGCGGCTAAGTTCAGCTTTTGCACGGCTTGGCCAGCCCTTGTCATGACGAAACGTCGAAGGCGGAGCCTCGCAAACCATCGTAGCCAATCTCAACGCAGGGGGGAGTGCCCTAACAAAATTACGACGTACAAAATGGCGGGCGCCGCTAGTTCAGATGTGGAAGTATTTTCAAATAAAAAATACATGGAAGAAACACTTGTATGAACACGAAAGTAAATTCATTGAAATATATATGAACACATAGCACTTAACCACTGTTAACACAATTCTTTTTGAAGAAATTACATTGATATCAGATAAAATAACACTAATTTTAAACAATTACGTTCTTATACACATTTAAATTCCAATATTCTTGTCCAAACACAATTTATGAACTTTATCAAATGACCAGTTTACTACAGAATTTTGCGATAAGAAAAACGATTATAATTGCATATTTTCAATTGTTCATATGTATATTACATTTGCAAAAATGCAAAATACTGTCTTTCTCGAATCGTTAGGACAGCTAGGGAACCATTTCAATTAAAGAAACTAAAATTCAAAGACCAACTGTATATTTATCACTAAAGTAACAATTAAACTAGATATTAAGCAATTAATTTGCATCTCATGTCAAATTTGTTATTTTGCTATTATCAAATCAGAGACAACTTGGGGACACTCCCCGGCAAGAATAGCGCACATTACGGAATTGTTTATAAAATTGTTAATTGTTGCAAAATTGTTAATTCGCAGTTTTCGCTTCTGGGACATCAGGGAACCTTTCCCACTTTAGAATTGTAAAATTTGAAAATTGTTTATAAATTTACAAATTTTGCAATTCTTTTTTATTTCCTCATTTCATTTCCCTTTACACAAGCTGCCAAATTCCGCAATGCAACGAGAGCTATCGCGTTTCGTTTTCGAGACACGCAATTGGTTAGATGATCGTAGCATCTGATGCCGACCCTCATTTGTTTGCAGACAATTCATTCGCTCTTGGGAGTCAAGTATAAAATTCAAATATTTTTGTCTTGCTTTCTGCCGATTAAATTGTATTAACGTTTTCTGACTTACGACAAATCGGTGGAAATTGTTGCTCATGAGCTGTTTTTCATTTCTATTCTTAATCTATCTTTGAAACATTAGTTTGGTTATTTTGATTCGTCTGTCTTATAAATAAATTCTCTTGCAAATTTCAAAACGCTGAGACCGTTGTCCTGCAAATGTGAAGATTTCTTTGTGTTTGGGTGCAATCTATTCAGTGGTAAAAAGTGTATGCCAATATGTTTATCGTCTAGAAAGGAAATTGATTATCAACAAATACTTTTGCAAAGTGGTTTTGAACAGAACGGTGACACGATAGATCATTTTCATATTTATTCCACGAGGCAAGTTTTATGCAGCAGATATATTCTGTGTATTATTTTTAATTTTGGTGAAATTGAATCACATGCGAATTTTCAAATAGAACTATACATTTTTTTACCTGAAATGAATAATTCAATAGAGGAATTCAATGATGTCTCATTTGTTAATAAATTAAAGAGTAAAAATATATATCTTACACCGGGCTTGAGGAATCCTCAATTCTACGGCAAGCAACACTTATCATTGGCTCTTCTAGTAATTCAAGTGGCCTATCCTCGGAAGTTTTCCCCATTCTCCTCGCCTTACAAGTCATTAGAGGCGGAGTCTGTAGAATGTTGCACCAACCCAATAATACTTCCCTCCCCCGGAGAATGCTTCGTTACATCCTTTTGTGGGAACAAGTTCTTGACGTATAAAATCGTTAACGTATAAAACATGTATAAAACGTATAAAACACTTCTTTACATTAATTTACGTTGTTTCCATTTCCATTGAATGGAAGTACATAACGTCCCTCAGACGCCTATGTTTTGAAATGACCCTCAGAGAGGTCACTTAGTCGAGCCGCCTTGCTATTGAATCGAATTCTTGAAATGTTGAGTTCTTACAGAAGTTCACGAAACTCGTAAATTCTAACAGGCCATCTCAAACTTACAGTTCTCGCACCCTGCTTTCAAACATTAGTAGACACCGCGGAGATATTGTTCGAAATATTTTTACTTTTCGAGAAATGTAATTATCTTTAATTTTTTAAATGGCACCACGTATTAGTCTCAATAGGAATAGGTAATCATAAATATACAATGTAATGATGCAACACGTAATGTTTTGATAGTATTTTGAGTATAAAATTATACTTTCAAACATGTGATTTTAAATTAAATGTACGAGACTTCTTGTTAACAATTGTTGCAACTGTCGCATTTTGGAAGGTTGCCTTCGCGGCGCCGACTCTTTTGCGAGGACAGGGGAAAGGTCGCGAAGAACA